>JANHGB010068621.1:0-14930 GCA_026283785.1 Coracopsis vasa
CCCTGCCCATGGCAGGGGGGTTGGAACTGGATGATCTTAAGGTCCTTTCCAACCCTAACTATTCTATGATTCTATAAAGATAGGCTGACAAAGTTAGGCAGGCATTTAAATGTATTGTTGAACCATTCCTTCAACCCATGTCTAGGTGCAGCTAGGAGTTAGCTCAGCATGCAAGAGCTTACTTTGGCTCACCAGGATGACTGGTTTTCCCCCATAGGGGAAAACCCCAGGCTAATAAGACCAAATTGAATAAAGCAGATCAAGATACTACTAAATCATATGTCATTACCCAATCACACATTTAGTGTAGTGTACAAACGTAATGCAACACAATTGTAGCAAGTACCACATGAATAACATCTTTCTATAACTCGATGACTGCTATAACTTGGGAGAAAATTCATAATGCAATTTCCATATTCTTTTAGATCCCAGTAAAGAAGCCTGAAGAAAAGGCTTGAATTGCAGGAGCCTAATTCTTATCTCAAAGAAGTTTTAAACAAGTCTTTCTACACTGATCTAATAGAGTTTCACCTCATTTTCTCCTAATTTACACTGGCAGAGGAGAAATCAGGATTAGGACTTGTTGTCTGATGCTATTTGTTTTGAATTATTAAGCAAACATTCCTATTTCAATGAGTAAACGTGTACAAAGGCAACTAACCTTCGTCCTAAAATCTAGTTTACAGGGAGAGCATTGTCTGCTTTCCCAATTAATGCGGTAAAAAGGAGTCTCAGACGTTGAGCTACCAATCAAGAGCTCGTGTTGTAGCTTGAGAAAATCATGACTGATGCAATTACTTTTATGTAGAAAGTCTGAATATGGTCTATAGGTTAAAGTTCATGGGATTATTGTTCCTTAATTGAATATCAGAAGATGTTTTCAAGGTGCTCAAGGTATTATTGTTATTTAATTAGCAGACTTCCTTGTGTAAGCCAACAGTGTTATTTTTATTATAAAATAGCTAGATTGCACCATAAATACACAAGGTATTTTAGAAACGGAGATACAGCTGGTTTCCTGAAATCCAAGCTTTAATAACACCAGGAAAGAGTTACTCCTTTGAAGCTGAAAAAATCCAAATCCAGTTATTTCTCTTCCACTACTGAGAGAGAGTGTATTAAGCTTCGGAGAACAGCTTTTTGGGAGACTTTGACTCGTTTTCAGTGTTTTGGAATTACACAAGTCCCCCAAACAAGCACTGCAGCCATTTCTAAAGCCTTTTTCATGTTCATCATCCCACTATACATAGCCATCTTAAACCCTTAAAATAGTAATCATCAATTAGGGTCTCAAGCCTATTATCTTAACCAAATGCCTGCTTAAAAGAAAAGCCCTCTCTGCTCAAAGTGCAACTTCATTCCTTTTGGGTTTATCCTCTATCTAGATAATCCCATGTTTCACAAACGATGTGGAGCAATAATATTGATTGGAAAATTAATGTCTGTATCACACAGCACATGCAGGCCTTGAGAGAGGGGATGTTATCAGAGGGAACCCGGATCACCCCGAGGACTCCTAAAAGATTAGGGTTCTATGGCTGCACTGTCTGGGGAGGATTGGAGTGACAGAGTTAGTCCTAATCTGTGCTCTCCAGCAAAAAAGAACGGATAGAATAAGCGTGCTTTAGTCAAGACCTTCATAACATTTACACTTTGCTTAATTGGAAGGTGAGTGTATTTAAATTTGTGAATGATAAACCTTTAATGGTAAATTAGACTACATTTTTTCATCCACAGACTTTTCATAGAAGAGTTAAGCAAGACATTATACATTAAAGGTGATACAGAAACCTCCCTCGCTCCCTGACAAATGCTCCCACTTCTATTTCAGTTTGCTATTTCCAATTTAATTTTAATGCCACGGCAATAGCTCACCTTGGACAAATTACACATTTGCTTATGAAATAACTGCTGGGCCACATGTCACACAGGCCGTTATTCTCTCCACTCGCCTACCTGCCTTTGGCTGAGGTTTTAAGAAGCACCAGAACTTTCTTTGTGGCCCATAGCAGGATGGATTAGACCGTCCAGGGCATGTCGTGTTAGTACAATAGAGGAACACTTTTAAGACTTTAAAGTCATGTAATACAATTCTAGGCTGGATCTTTCTTGTTAAAAAAAGTAGAATGGGAGTGATTGAAAGAGAAAAGGGCCAATATTTGACAACAGAAATCAGCATAACCTCCTAACAGCGGCAGTCATGGATGACTGCCCTTTGACCCGGGGAGATTATGTGGGATTTCAATGACAACAGCTGGAAGTGAGCATGTGAGAATAGAGAACACAGATCTGAGGCCTCCTACAAAAGACTGCACAATCCCTGCCCAGATCTGAGTGTTGATTAGAAATTGTTTCCTGGTCCTGGCTTAATAGAGTGTGATAATGAAAGTTTTGTTAACCCTTCACAATATGCAAAACCATCGGTAAATGATTTGCCTTTTTGGTTTTTAGCTGAAAAGTCTGTTCCCAGCAGACAGTAAAACTGTGAAGAGCTTCCTGCTTTCACTGATGCAGTTCTGATACCAGTGTTCCAAGTTCAGCTCCTTTTCCATACGGTCTGTATACCTTTGCTGGCCATTGGGAATCAACATCTGAAGGTGCTGGGAGGTGGCTCGGAGAAAGGATTCTCACGCCTTCACTAGGGAATCCACCCTACCTGCCTCAATGGGCGTTCTCCAAAGGTGAATCAGAGCGCATGTAACGTCTCACTGCACCCTGCCTTTCAGGGCATTTTAGAATCTCTACTAATAACAATGCCTAATTATTATTTCAGTATGTGTCATATTGAGCACCACAGTTTTGGTTGCATGTTAATGAACGTGAACCAGAGAAAATCTGGTATCAGGCTGGCTGTGTCACCAAAGGATCCACAGCAGGTTCAGCTCTTAGGAGGTTCAGCTCGTTTTGTATTTAAGTACAGAGATAGTGGAATTAATGGCAACTTATTACCGTTAACAAACTGATCATAGGTTGGAATCAGTCATGTCAGGATTTGTCCAAGCGAGGGCACACAGATAGTTCCTTTCTCTTGAAGATAAAGGTCTTCTTGAAACACTCAAAGCCCTTCAAGTTCATGGTAAGGGCCTTGTGCAAAGGAAACCATTCCAAGATCTAAGATGTCTGGTGTGGTTTTTGATTTCTGATGACTCCTAACATTGCAGAGTGCTTTTCAGTGCTCATGTGGGTGAGAAATCAGTTAAAGACAGTTTTTGATAGAATGATAAAAATTTAGAATCTCTTTCTCTACCACAAACCCAACTTGATAAATAAACTGCATTAATACTGATAGAGGCCTATAGCTTGAAAAACAACAGATGTCTTAAATTAGCATATTTCTGTTTCAGGTCCTCAATCCAAACAGCAAATATTAAAGAAAAGAAGAAAAAAATCATTATAAATGGTCATACTCATTTGGCAGCTTATAAAATAATGTGCCTCCTGAAAGCCTTTCGAAGTAAATGAGATGAAGTCTACCCTGGGATAATCATTCTGGAATATTTATGGCATCCAACAATAAAAAGAGTAATAAAAAGAAAAGCCTGCCTCCCTGAAAATAATGATATGAAGGAGTTATTTATCTTCATATTTTCCTATCAACCCTGGTTACAAGAGCAATGACAGCTGTGATCTCCAAGGTCTGCCGTGATATTGCCAGTTTGGCTTCGCAGTTCAAAGCATGACTCAGTGTCCAAATGAGCCCAGAGAAACCACCCGGTTTCCCTGCTATTCCTGGGAATGCTGATGGCATGTGCTGCTGCAGGGTGCTCCCCAAGCTGCCAGCAATGGGCACCATCCCATCCACCCTTTTCCCCTTGCAAGGGAATGGAGGGCGAGATAAAAGAAGGTGGGTCCTGCTGTCCCTGTACCTTACCACCTGCAAGGCCTTTGTAAAATGCAACCCTGATGGCACGAGCTAGGCATTGCATTAACCTCAGGACCCCCCAGCGAGCTGAAAAACCTCCTAAGGAGAATAATGTAAGGATGATTTCTTTCCAGCTGGTCATTTTTTGATGTCAGCATCATATTTCTGGTACAGCCTGAAAACATTGATTTCTACAACTCGTTCATCTGGGGCCGATCGCACACGCTCCATCAACCGTCCTTGCTCCTCTTGTACCTCATCAAGCATCAGCTGAAATTTGCCTCCTGAATTCTGACCACTGACTTCTAGGAAGCTGCTGGCACAAGTAAAGTCTGGTGGGAGCTGATGCTGGGGCTGCATGCCATAAGCACGACACGGAGCTATGTTCTGGTCTTCGCGCTGATGGAGCGTGCCTCATACATGCAGAGTTTACTTGGGTTTACACTAGTTCAAATTAGGATTTAGCTACAGCATTAGTGCCATCAATATTACTGTGTGAAGAACATCCGTGTGAAAATAAATGGAAGGATATTTAAAAACTGGTGTGGAATACTTTGGTATTCAGACTAATCACGGGCTGAAATAAGCACATTTGTTTCAAATCCTGTTTATAGCACTGCAGCCCCTCCCTCCTTTAAATCTTCCTCTTAACCATAGTGATGTTTATTGAATACCTGTCATTTCTCCAGCAGCATGTGCCAACAGCGGCTCACCAGTGCCAGGCTGCATGAAAACCCTTCTGTCTCCTATTCTCCAAGGGGCTCCCTTAGATCAACTACTCACCATACCCAATACACTGAAACCCATAAATTTGCAGATACTGCAGTCAAAATTCTTAACAGGGAAGTGCACCCATTTTGCCCAGTGTAGCATACTGAAATATCACATGGTGAGAAGCATTTCTCACCATGTGTAAACTGTCAATTTGATTTGAAATTAAAATTTTTGATTAACATGAGCATTTCTGAGCCTCCCGCTGGCAGCAGCCCTATTGCTGAAAAGTGACATGATTTGTGACACACATGCTGTACAGAAGCCCCATGCCAGCAATTGTTAAACCCATTTTCATTCTGCTTTAATACGGTATGACACTCACGAAAATAATTTTAATATTTAGGAGAAAGAGGGTAAAGGCTTAAGGACTGAAGCCCTTTAGGGGTGTAAAGGAGGATTAGAGGCAGCAGGAAGAACCGACGCGGAGGTCTCCCCGTCTCACAAGTCATGTCTCTTTTCAGCAATAGGGACCATCTGCAGGAGGCTAAGAAAGGTCCATGGTGAAGCACAAAGCCTTCTTTTAAAGCCAGTTGATATTTCAAACACAGCATGAGGTGCTTTCCACCTATGAATGCCGAGATGCTTGTGCACGGAGAAATGCTTGCAACTTCAGTAATTAAACCCCCTCGTGCGGGAGGTAGGATTTTCTGGTTTCCACAGCGGTCTGTTCTTTTGCCATGTTTATCATTTACCCAAAGGTATCAGCGCTCACTGGAGACACTAACATTTATACGGTGAATTACTGATGAAAGAGGGAAGTTTTGTGACTGTTAAAGACTTGAATCTACCTCTTCATCAGGGTGGTGGGAAGATAAACAGCAAGCAAGTGAACGCAGGAGACGGGACGCTTTTGTGGCGACAGATTTTCAGGCTGTGATACGCATGCAGAAGACAAAAGTTCAGTGGGGATTTTTACACACGTAAGCCTGTGTCACTGCTGCAAGCTGCTGACTCAACTGTGTCACCTGCGTGTTTCTCAGAGTGGATCAGTTTTTTTCCAGTAACATCATGTTCTGAGGAAGTTTATCATGAAACAAGTATCACGAACAGTCATTCTGAGCAGCAGAACAGCTCTGATAAGTGTCGACATGCATCTGACTTTCCTTTGAGCTCCTAATACTATTCATCACATTAAAACATTCAGCTCTGCTGGACTCTCTGCTCCTAGTAAACACAGAGCGATCTCTAATTGCCATAATACAGCAAGTTAAATAAAATGTAGTATTTTAAAACCAATTTTTAGATGGTGAAATGAAATACCAGGATGATTCAGATGCCCTGGAAGGATTCAGTCCTCAACATAAAGCCGTGGGCTCGTTTATGTTCATAACACTGCTGGAGAATTCAATCTGCATGAAAAACAGGGTCCTCAATAAAGCCAGGATATATAGTTATTAGAAGTCTGCAGGTTCTTTTAAATAAGTCTTAAGTTTAAATAAGCGTTGTGTGTAAATATCTAGTTTTAATTAGTATATTGCCAAGGAATTATACAACTAGGCTCAGCAATGCCGTAATTATTTTAGGATCTATAAAACCCTCCCTCAGCTGGTGATAGCTCCAAATGTAGCCTCTGAGGTTACTCTGCAGACAGCTTAGGGCTGAAGTGATGGAGTCTCAAGCCCTGTGGACATAGAGTTTGGGGGCTATGAAAAGGGCTGTTTGGTTGGTTTTGTTTAATTAGCATGTTAATTTATGGTTATAGGAATAATCCAGGTATTCAGAGCATGTGGCAGAATCCTCTAGAAAAGCCCAGCATCCAGGAGGAAGTGGTGGGGCCAGGGTCAGGAGAGGGTGGGCTGCTTTCCTGCCCCACTTTTCTGGGTGATATGGACACAAACCCTGGTGACTTCATCAGCTGTTTCCTCTCATCCTCCCTTCCTGGCACTCCTGTCCTTCACACCAAGGCACTTTTAAAAGACTGTGGCTGGACACCATGATAATGGAAGCTGTAGAAATATCTGCTGAAGATTAGATAATATAAATGTGACAGGAAAATAAGGATGCTGGGCATGGAAGCCAAGACACAAGGATCAGCCAGCTCCACCTTTCCCCACAGGCTTTCATCTCCCTTCACAGTTGCTTCTTACACCTCCTCTGCTGACACCACTGCTGAGCAAACTTTAATTCACAATAAACCCCATGCAAATCATGTTACTCTGTTTACCTATTGGCCTTCCCATTCTACTGCTTGGAGTTTTCTCTCCAAAACGCTGCTGATACAAAGTCTATTCTTCGTATAGAACAATAATCTCCAAACTTTGATAACTTTCAGTCCCAAGTAGAGTGACTTCCATGAGTTTTACATGTCAGTTATCCTTGTGGCTGAGGAGGGAAGAGACTGTCCACTGACTTAGGCCATGACAACACATGTGCAGACTGTCTTTGACTGTCCACATCACAGCACTCACGAAGTTCAGTCAGGGCCACCCTCAGAGATTCCTGCGTGAAAGATGTGAGGAAGCTCATGAGCTTTTCTCCAGCAGGGTACCAAGGCATGTCTCTGGAATAAAGCTTTGATATACTGGTGGCAGAGAAGACAGAAAGGGATGGGTCTGGAAGCACAGTAATGCTTGTCTATGGACATGTCAGGTTGCACAAGACCTAGAGAACAAAACGATGCTTATGGATGCTGATTAGGCCACTGCCGTCAAACATCATGTGCTCAACAAGTCTGGGCTTACAACTCCTGTCCAGACAGCAGAGTGACACCCAGTGTAGCATCACCCTCTCCACAGAGGCACTGCCTACCAAGGGCTGGGAACTGAAGGGGTTGTCATCATTGCCTACTAGCAGAGAACAAAAGCGCCTTGTCCAAGCACTGAATCTCTGGGTGGCCACCAAGGTCTGCACCAACTTCACCTGAGTTACATAGGGCACCTCCAGAGAAGAACAAAAGGGTGGAATGACTAGCAAAGGCATCAGTGAGTCTCTACAAGGCACATGTCACCCCCTCATCTTCTGACTGACTCCACTGGGAGTGTGAAGATGGACACATAAAGAACTGCACCCTCCTAGAAGCAACACTGCATGACCCAGGCTTTCCTGCCTCACAGTCCAGGCTCTGCCAGGTCTCTGCCTCCTGCAAGTATAAAGGAGGAAGCCCCCCAGACTTATCAACTGACTTTGCAAGGATTGATGCACATGAGGTTAGGCAGGCAACTACACCTACAGACAGCGGTGCAGAACCCACAGTGTATTAGCGGATCATTCCCCCAGCCATTTCCCAAACAGCATAAATCCAGTTGGAAGAGACCGCCGGATGGTGAACATCTGCACAATGACAGAGAGTCTCTTTCTGTTTTATTCTAGGTTTGTGTTTTGTAGGGCAGGATGCCCTGTCTTCATTCCTTTACAGACTAAGAATGGACATTTATTAACAAGTACTTGGGCCGACAGCCCAAAACTCTAGACTCCTGGCCTGGGACTGTATGACAGAGAGGGCCAGTGACCCCCGTTTGTGTTTACTGTACTTCTACAGACACATGTTGGTGTGATTGGGGCATTCACTTTCTCAGGTTCAGGCCAAGGTCAGGCCAGAACATGGACCGACTTTATTTTCTCTGTGAAATCTGCCCAAAGAGGGCCTCAGAGTTCACGAATTGTGAGACTTTTGTGAGGGATTCAAGATTAACAAAGTTAACAGAAGGGGCAGAGAGGGATCTTCTTAGTCCTTCTCTAATTTCATCCCATGTGTGGCAGATATGGGTTTCCAGGGGAGGTGGAACTGAGATGACAATGGTGGGATGTCTCACTCCAAGAGGCTGCCTCCAGCAACTGAAGACACACTTCTGGTATAAGGGGAGGACTTGAGATGAATCTGTTGCTAAAGGCTGGGTTGGTCAGCTAAGACTACGCAGTCCTCTTCCTGTGGTAGAAAGCTTGGCTCTCTAGACCCTCTTATATGTCTCCAGAAATCAGTCTTGTCTGTCACTGTGCAATACACATGGATGCAGAAATGTGGCAGTGGGGTGGACTCTCTATGTCAGATGTCTTATCTACATATATTTAAGACAGTTTGAAGATACTGCAGCAGCCATGGCTCCGTATTTTGAACCATGCTTAGAAGCCTGGTTCACCTGCCCTGTGACATCCATCAGGCTTGTTCTAACAGCACTCTGCATGTAAATCATAGAATGATAAAATGGTTTGGGCTGGAAAGGACCTTAAGATCATCCAGTTCCAACCCCCCGCCATGGTCAGGGACCCCTCACACTAGACCAGGTTGCCCAAGGCTTTGTCCAGCCTGGCTTTGAACACTGCCAGGTATGGAGCATTCACCACTTCTTTGGGCAACCTGTTCCAGGGCCTCACCACCCTCACGCCTTCCTTATCATGACTGACTTTACATGAAGACCTGTTGCTGATGAGTGGCAGTCAAGCAAAAAGAATGCAAATGGAGAAGGAATTCCACTCACAAGGACCTTCACATTAAAGCAACTCAGGTAAAAAGGAAAGCCATCCATTATGGCTTTTAATGCATAAACATTCATTTCAGCTCTGTTTCTTCTTTGCCTGAATTAAGTGAAATACAGAAATAAAGGGAAAAATAATGATGGATGGATTTTGGAAGCCTCAGAGTTCAACTCAGGATGGATGTGATCCCAACATTTCAGATTCTTATCTCCTAGTAATTGGAATAGCTGACCCTCTTGTCTGCAAAATTAGGCAAGGCATCCTGTGAGAATGGGCTCTTGTTCACAGCAGTTTAGTCCCCAGACACATGAAAGAATGAAAACAAGAAATGGAATAGAACATTTTTACTTTTGAGTAATGGCTTCATTTGAGCAGTTTAGCACAGAACTTCACTGGAAGATTTGGGGAGGAAGTTCTTGCTGCCAGTATGCCCATCCCTAGACACATTCTTGAACAGAGCACATAAATATTCCTCTAAAATGATAATTTATCTGAGAAAGTCCCATTTTGTAGAAGTCAAGAGAAAAACAGAAAGGGAAGAAAGTACACGTGGGCAGTAGATACACTGTCCACTCTTCTACCCCAAAGAAATCATTCAACTAAGTCAATGTGTTCTGTTAGATCCACCTTTGCCCTTGCAGCAGACTCTTTCTTTGTCTACTCTGGCTTTTCAGGATGACCAGGAGAGGGATGGGTGACTTCCTCTAGCAGCAGAATCTCAAGTCCAGAGCAATTACAGCATTAACCTGAAACATCTTGGGTTTGAAAGCTCCCTGAGGTTCAACAAATTCCCCAAAGACCCAGTATATCCACTGATTATAGAGGAAGAGTGAGGATTTTAGGTTCATAGCTGGTGCCTTGTTTTAATGCCTAATGTTACATGGGATGAAATCCAAGCCTTAGTCCACATACCATGTTAGCCTAGACTGAAATAAAATTTGCTTTCCTCTCCATATCGTGCCACAGGCAATCTCTCCTGGCATGCCATTCTTCTCTACCCTTACATTTATATCTGGCTACTTTTTGTTTGTTCCAATCCCGAAGACTGTAAACCACAAAGATTGCTGAGTTATCCTTGTGTCCCTGTCCTTCATCTGGTTCATTTGCAGCAGGGAATAATGATCTGTCACCAAGGTAAATTCACTGCCCGGCAGATAATGCCACAGTGTTTCTGCTGCCCATTTCACAGTAAGACATTCTTTTTCAATGATGTTGCATCTCTGTTCTCGTGGGAACAGTTTACGGCTGACATAGCAATAGTAGTAATAACAACTTACATTTATATTGTACAGGGGATGATCTTTACTTCTCTCTCCTAATAGTGGACTGCTCCCAGCCCTACTGCAAATGCATCCTTCATGGCCATGAGAGGCAGAAATCTGGATTCATTAATACTGGGCTGCCTCATTCCCCAGCTCTTTGCTCAGGTTGTCATACCCTTTCCATGCCTTTTAATATTGCTTTAAATTAAGCTCTGGGCCACTACCATGACACTGCCCTAAGTCTTCCCTTCCTCAGATCTGTGGGGTTCCCCTCCTGCCTCAAAACACAGCCATCAATCTGCCATCCATCCTTTCCTGCTTCCCACCTCTTCCCTTCCTCCTGCAGCTTAAACTATGGCATGCTCTGCTGTACGATAAAATTGGCTCCCCTCTGCACGGTGTGGGGGATGTGGATAGCTCTCTGCATTCTGCTATTGGAAACTTCCTAAAAGTGAATTCCCTGATTTTTGAGGACTCTGAGGTACATAACATGTGGGAAAATTGCAGGAGGTCTGCACTGCAAAGCTGGTCAGGTGGGGACACCCTCCAAACACCAGCAGGTTTTCAGATGGGGATGCAGCTGTCAAAGAGCCTTCTGTTACAGGTAAGATTTTAAGGGTAAGTAGAAAAATAACAGGGACAGAGGTTCAGATTCCCTGTGAATGAGTGTTACACGCTACATAGGAAGTATTCCTTCCTTACTATCCTGGAAGAAGAAAGGGCAGCAAAGGGTTTGACCCATAATGGTCTGGAAGATAGTGCTGATTGATATCCTTGTGCAGGTAGGGAACATCCTGGCTGGTAGGGAACTGCTGGCCCATGCCCCAGCTCACCCAGCGACAGTGGTGAGGCACTGGGTGGCTGCTCCATCTCTGGCAGTGTTCAAGGCCAGGCTGGACACAGGGGCTTGGAGCAGCCTGCTCTAGTGGAAGGTGTCTCTGCCCATGGCTGGGGTTGGAACTGGGTGAGTTTAAGGTCCCTTCCAACACAAACCAGTCTGGGATTCTATGATTCTCCTGTTGTCATGCAGCACTGCAGTGGGTGGGCACTGTAAGGATGGACACTGCTGGGGGATGACATGGCAGTGAGCCCATAGGAGGGCATGCCAAGGCCATGGGCTGGGATGCAGCCATGCGTTCTGCAAGGGCCATAGGGAGAGAAGACATGCATTTGGATTCCCTGTAACAGCCCCATCATTTCTTGTGCCTCCTGTGCAAGGAGCAAGGTGCCGGCTCCTCATCCCAGAGTGCGGCTTGCAGCAGGTCCCCTCTCTTCAAGTATGACTGAGGGAGGGTGGGAGGTAATGATTAGAGGCACTCTAAAATGATTGCATTAATTCAATCTTACGAGAATGGAAAACAATGGCAGTGTGTCATAATAAAACCCCACTATAACCATGTACATCTCTTGTTTACTAGCAAGTGCTTCACTGACTACAGATTTACACTGGGGCACAGCTGGAAACTTTTCTCCTTTAAATTTAATCAGCCTTTTTTTTTTTCCTTTTTTTTTCCTTCTTTTTTTTTTTTCCCTTTCAGAGAAAAATACCAGCTATCAGACATGTGTTTCCATCCACTCCTAAGACTCCTCAGTGCAGTGCCTGGAGGTGATAGTGTGAACTCACTCAAGAATGTGAAGGCATTTTATAAATCATTTGGTTTCAGCAGGAGGGGGAGAAAGAGGGAAGGCAGAGGGATGATAGAGTTTACAGCACATACTCAGCAGTAACTCCCAACTGTCAAACTTCAGCATTTTCTTCAGTTGCAACAGTGGTTAACAAAAAGATGTTAAGACAGCAGACATGAAACGCACGGTGTAAGCGGCACATTTAATCAACCAGCACCTTTCCACCACCCCACCACCAAAGTCTACCCGGACACTATCACAGCCCATTAAAAAAAGTTGTATAACTGAAGATAGGGCACTGAGGGGAAAACAGGGAGCTGAGAGGAATAACATGAACTGCTGTAAACAACTCGCGGCGCCCTTTGTGTCCCAGATAACAATGGCAGGGCTGAAGGAGTGTGTTTACAAGTGTGGCTCACTCGCCTCACCTTCCTCCTGCCCCCATTTGCCACAGAACTCCTGGGAAAATATTTGCAAACCATTGCAAATAAAAGTCTCCTTCTCACTTTCCAAGAAACGGATCCGGTACTTTTCCATTTCACTCACACTACGGCCGGGCTTCCAAGGGGATTTTATTCTCGCAGCTCTGTGAGACTCACCCTAAACTTGCTTTCCATTTCCTGTCTAGCAACTTCTGCCACTAAAAAGTAGTACCTGCAATTAAAAACTAGTATCTATAGAAGTGATGAGGCTTTTTCTGGCAGCCTGGTATCACCAAACTGTCCTCCCTTGACAACAGCAGCAGTCCAGCATAAAGGAGCTGTGCATTGCTCTTCATGTGCACCTCGTTGTTCAGGTACACAACTTCCGACTTCCAAAATTAAGGTGCTTGGAAAGCACCTGATTAACCCATGAACCTGTACAACATGCAGATCATGGATGTACAACATGAATCATGGAATCCCAGACTGGTTTGGGTTGGAAGGGATGTTATAGCTCATCCAGCTCCAACCCCTGCCACAGGCAGGGACACCTTCCACTAGAGCAGCTTGCTCCAAGCCCCGTCCAACCTGGCCTTGAACACTTCAGTCCCAGAGATCCACATTTTGCTTTGTCTTCATTGCTTCTACATGCAGCAATGTGTCTTGATGACCATGCACAGCTTGCTGAGACACTGTGGATTTTCTCTATCAGCCAAGCATAGGCTGGCGGGGAATTACTCTTCATAGAAATTTGTTGCCAGTTTTGCTTAAATCGTCCCATTATTATGGAACTTCCAGCCAAAAGTAGGAGAGAACAACGTTGTAAGTCACAATCACACAAGTTAATCCAGTCTTGCAAGGCAATGAAAGTCAGCAGTTTTTACTATGTAGACAGTATTAAGTGTGGAGAGAGTCCCAAGTTAACCCCACGACAAAAACATACCCATAATGAGTTTATTTTGCTCACAGAGGAGAGTTGCAAGGTTCCATCTATGTGATTCCTGAGAAGCCTTTATGTTACCTGCATGGGTTTTCAATGGGGTAGGGTCCAATGGCTTTCTTTTCAAAATGGCATCAAGCATCTCAAGAACTCTTAAGTCTTGCCTTGCTTTAGGTCTCGTTTTCGTTCCTTTCTGCTCACAGGTCCTTAAAGTGAGAACTTCGCCCTGTGCATCTGATAATACTTTATCAACCCTGCTAAAATAAAAGAGGCCTTTCTTATCAGCCAGCTTTGTTTGAACTACAAGCAGTGAGTGCTCTTGCAACAAACAGGCACCACCGTGGCCTTGTCTGAACCAAGTTTCCTCCCGCACCCAGAAATTTGCCTTGTTCCTGTTACAACAGTCAGCAGCAACAAGAACAAGACAGAGGCCAGATCAATCGCACAGGAAGAAGCTATTCCTTAGCACCAAGGGTCTCACAACCACCAAAATGATCATTTAAATGCCCCACATCAGGGTTATAGATGGCAGGAACCATCAGACGTGACTCACTGTGAAATTACAATTTTACGAACACTTTCAGCTTGAACTCGGTGAAACAACCCCTTGCTACCCTTTAACTGGGCTGTCACTAGAGTTCATCTCTACAACCAGGCACAGCTGTAACACACCATCAAGACAGACACGCAAGAAGAAAGCACAAGCGAAGCAGAACAGCTGGAGCCAGGGATGGAACACTTGCAGACTGTGGAAAGCTTGGAAGTGTAAGATACCACCCCCTTTTCCCAGGATAAGGCTTCACCAGGAAGATGCTCTAACAACAGTAATCTAACAGTTCAATGAGACCACGCACAGCTGCCCTATACACAACACCAGCTCCCATGGTTCTATAAACAAGAGAGTGTTGAGACGCACTCTGCGTGCAACGGTCAGGCAGGAACAGAGAGGTAAACCAGCAGATCCTCCTGTAAAAAGGAGTTACTTTTGCCAACCTGGAGAGACAGAGTTAAATGAACAAGTGAGCAGACTGTGTCTGACACCCCGAGCACGGGGCCGCCCCCCCAAAACACAGAAAATAATGAATCAAAGTCAGAGAGAGATTCCCCAACAACTCTCGGAAAATAACTGAGAACCCATCATGCAAACCAGGAGAGTTCATGGACTTCCACAGCTTTGTACTTACAGTTACCAGGGAGCACCCGCTTGCACTGAACCTTGTGTGCCATGACTCCCGCTGTGTTCTCCTTGTCATGGGAGCATGACAACACCAAGTTTCAAAACGCTACAGCAGAAGAGTCTTTGCACTGAACAACATCATTGCACACGATGCAAAACTCTTTGTGTGCTTCAGCTGAGAAGTGTGATTCAAATGGAAGAGCAGCGTATGACTTTGGAGCAGCATTTTACACCAGACCTGGTGGGTCCATGCAGTAAACCATGAGGGCATTTGCTTCTTACAGCAACACAAAGAGAGGTAGCTAGAAAAAATTTTCAGATGAGAACTGGAGTTTCCACAGGATTTTCTAGACTTGTTTGGATTAAAGCTCATTCAGTTCCAACCCCTGCCACGGGCAGGGACACCTTCCACTGGAGCAGCTTGCTCCAAGCCCCTGTGTCCAACCTGGCC
>JANHGB010068622.1:6161-20885 GCA_026283785.1 Coracopsis vasa
TTTTCTTTTCTTTTCTTTTCTTTTCTTTTCTTTTCTTTTCTTTTCTTTTCTTTTCTTTTCTTTTCTTCTCTTTTCTTTCCCATGAAGGATGGATATTTGTCAGAGCAGCAAATTGAGCCAACTCCACTTGGGGCTGTGTGGCTGTGGGAGCCAGTGTAACTGTAGGGGTGGGAACACACAGCTGGGCCAGGAGGGCTCTTTGAAGTGGTCCCAGATAACATACCAGATCTGCCAGTTAGGGAGGAATCAAGTTCAGACCTAGCTTGCAGCTATACCACAATCAGTAGCTATCATTAGATGACTTCAGATAAAGCAATATTATACTTGAGTGGAAGGTCAATTTTATATTCTTTTCAGCACATCAGGCTACTACATGCTGCTTCAATTCCAGAAAACATTCTTACGTGAGAGGGCTTGTTATCATATTCTTTATCCCAAAAGGGGGACTGAAACACAGGCTTAAGTGTTTTCTTGAATCAGGGTTTAGAATCAAATCCTGCTGTAGCAGGAATACTCACTGCTCCAGAAATATGGTTTGCCTGGCTTCTCTGATTCATCTGTGATCAGTGAGTCAGAATGGCTTGAGAAGTGGATATTTTTTAAATTATCCAAGTTTTCTAGTTTTTAAAATGCAAAGTAATTGAGATCATTGAAAAGATCTAGCTTAGCTAGCTTAGCAGATCTGCTGGATTTACGATCTTGTGTGATGCTTCTGTTCCAATATGAATTTTGAAATATGGACTGAGCATGACAGATTTCTTAATACTATATAAATTCCTTAAGGTCACGACACACTTCTGAGAAAGGATAAAGGATTTGCCCAAATTCAGACCCCTTTAAGTATGACACCATTAACAGAAACACAGAACAAAGTGTGCAGGCGAAGAAGAAAATTGAATGTCTAGAGGATAAAGAAAATACTCTTACTTTTACAACTGGAAGAATGCAGAACAGGAACTTACATAGGAAGCCCAAAAGAGAAGCAGGAATTTAATCCAGGCATTCTGAATGTCAGCCCAGAGGTTCATCTTTCCTTCTTATTCAAGGAAAAAGAAACCCAACCAAACAAAAAGGAAAAATATCCAGTTTTGTTTAATTTTCTGAGACTTCAAAATGATTTTCATTTCATACAAGCCAAAAGCTTTTGAAATTTTTAAAGAAAAAGCACTAAGAGCCTAAAGCCTGTCTTCTGGCATACTGGATTTTTAATGGCTCATACAAAGTGGAAGAGTTTCACCAAGAAAGCCTTTCCTCTTGCTGTTGCTTTTTTGTAATGTTTGGGCCTTTTATGGTCTATCTCTACTCTACTCACCATTTCTCAGGCACTGTTTAGCAGCATGACTGAGGTGCCATGATCATATGGCACAGTCAGTTAAGCAGTTGCTCTTGACAGGTATTGTTCTGACGTAAATGAGCTGTAGCAGCAAATTGCAATTTTTATACTTCCCATCCCATGTCCATAGTCCAATCACTGGCCAATATGCTACCTTAGAGCAAATGAATTGGTGCTCCTCCTTTCAGTCAGAGATGTCATCCTTGTCAAAACTAGGAGCATAGATGCAGTTCTCACAGGTGGGAATCGTGAAAGTGATATCAGATATACTATTTTGAAATTAAAAACTGAAGTTGAAAGATGCCCATCAAACTACATTAAAGCATTTCTTTGCTTTTAATAAAAAGACGGTTACTGATACTGGGTGTAGGGCATGGGGAGACACTGAGATTGATGCTTAATTCTCCAGAATAGGTTTGAGCTGAACAGAGTTGTTCTGCTTTCGCCTGGGGTTAAACTACAACAAGAGTGTACATCCAGCTTGGGATATGCAGAGAGAAAAATACCCGACACCCTGCCCCTGTTGCGTGTCCTTCACACAGGGAGTTGTCACTTAAATGCTCCTTTACTTCAGAGGAATTATAGCTGTTTAGAGGCGTGAAATAGCTGTGAACAAGAAAGGAATGTGATACAAATTGTTCTATGCAGAACTCAAACTTAGCTTGTCACTGCCTCTGCATGTGCTTCTGCAACTGCTGTTTGTGTAGTCCCACAACAAAACGCCTGAATTATGCATTTTTACATTCCCTGGATAGCTAAACCATGCCTCTGACTTCAGCTGAAGTAATTTTGACCTCATGAATGTATTAGAAATGGTTTGTTAAGGGACTACCAGGGGTTGCAGGAGCAGATGGCTGCTCAAACTGGAGCTTTAAGGAGATGATATGATTTACAAGTATCACCGCTCCCTGTCTTCTCGTATTTAAGGGACCACTATGAAAAGCTATACTACCTCTCCTCCTACTCTTTCACCCCCGACCAAAGAAAATACTGTGAGATCTTAGCACAGAGCAGCACACAGTGCCTGTACTACTAGAGATGGTTGGTGCAGGGCAAAAGAAAACATAGAGACCAAAAAAGCAAAATGACAAAAACAAGCCCAGTTGCTACAGAGACTTTGAGGAGTTAACACCAGCCAGATATCTAAAGAGTGAATCTCTAAAAATCCTCCACAGAGGTGAGGATTTGTGTGGTTAAATCTGATGAAAGGATTTAGTGGGCAGAGTCACTGGCCTAAAAAAGTAAAAGGGGTGGAAAATCTTGCAGCGAGGAACAAAGCTGCAAAATAAATCAAGATTTGATCAGGAATAAAACCAGAAGGATTTTGTAGACAAAAGTCATAAAAGTAAAAGTAATATAAGAATGAGAAGTTCACAGGAGGTGTAAAGAAGTAAGTTCCTTTTAAATACTTCAGGCAAGACCTTCACTTCTCTGTGCAACTGGAAACAAATCCAGCAATCATCGTAGGCTGAGCCCAGAAAGCTCTCTGTACCCCTGCCAACAAATTCCTAATATGAACATTGCACTCTTCTAAACAGAAGGATAAGATTCTGAAGAAGGCTATAGCCTTTTTGTGGGGAGGATATAAACCAGAAATGTTTCAGAGCCCATCACTTACTGCTTCAAGGGAGAAATAAGAAGTGAGCAATATTATGGCCTTCTTTAGAACAGCAAATATAAAATATAGAAGTTTCCTCTCAAATACCTGACTATATGTCAAGGACACATCATAGAAAAGAAAAAGATTAAATCCCTGAAGAACTGCATGTGGCTGGAAAACAGTCTAGAAATACAATCTGAATCTGATGTAGACATCAAGCGACAGCATCATGATACTCCATAGCAAACTTACAGCCAAAATAAAGATGAAATTAAAGTACAGGGATAATAAGACTATGAATACAATAAAAAGTCACAAACATGTGAGTACTCAAGAGGATTTGATAGAGACTGAAGAATAATATGAAGGAGAAAATAAGAAATGGAAGGTGGAACATCACAGGAGATAATAGAAGTGCAACTGAACTCCTGGAAATGAGTGTGGGAAAAGGAGGTTTCTGGGGCTGAAAGGAAAGCACTGAGAAGGCGTAATGATAGTAGAGGAGGAGTGAGCCAAAATGCCAGTCCTCAGCAAATATATTACAGGGCCATAGCTGCACCCAGTCAGGAACCTTCCACTGCTCCCCTGAGATGGTGCTAACCATCCCTCTCTAGAAGAGGGCTGGGAAACTGAATTTTTATCCCTTTTTCTACAGTAAGAAATATTTGCATTTCTGGGAAGGTGGCAAGGGGAAGGGATTAAACAGGGAATGCTGACGGGAAAATAAATTCTGGCTAATAGTGTCTTCCTTTGGCAAATTTAGAGCTTTAATATGTACTAGGAAATACTTTGGGACCAAAAAAATGAAATCACAGTACATTGACAAGACCTAGAGGAAAGCCAGATCTTCAGTGGCTCTTTTAAGGAATTAAATAAGTATTAACATATAATCCTTATTGTTGTGTATTCAATGATACAGAAATATTTGTAACACTGAATTTGAGAAAAGAAGAAATATGCTTTGAAAGTAAAAAAAAAAAAATGAAATAATAGTGGTAGAATGATCGAACTAATGAAAATTACTTTTATGAATTTTTAAAGAACAGGTTTAAAGAGAACTTCAGAAAGACCAAAGTGGTACACCTGCCATTGTGCCACCACAAGAAAAAAACACGTGAAAAGCATGAAAACCAAGGCATTGCTCTTTTTTGAGTGGGAGAGAAGCATGGCAATTTTACTGGCTGTGTTAAAAATCAATTTGCTAGGTGAAGGAGGCAGATGCTCCTGATCAAAAGTTATCTAAAGGATATCTTAAATGTCTCCTCTTTCTTCTTCGTTTTCTTTGTATCGCTTTTTAGATTTGTTATACCATTCAGGGAAGAGGAAGTTACCTTCCTGGGGGCAATTTTAATGAAGTCCTAGGTTCAGCTGATGAGAGATCAGGACAGACGAATGGTGTCCAGAGAAGGATATTTAGAAAGGTTATGCATTTGTTAAAAGCACTGGATCCAAGTAACATTTGGAGGGTGATGAATCATGATTTTGGAAGTTCTATTTACTATTACATACCACATGATACATATCCTATAATGTCTTGAAGGATAATGCATATCCTTCAGTGTCTTGCTGTATGAACTTAACACTGAATCTATAGCAGTGATCAGGTGGTCTGAACACTCCATGATAGATCTGATCTGGAAATCAGTTTGGATTTCACCAGCTAATGTTCATAGAAACTCAAGGGAGTTCCTTTTTAAAGTACAAGAACTAGGGAGTGATTCTCAGAAATATTTAGGAGACAACGGTAAAAGACATATAAAAGATGAAATGTGTATTGGCAAGACCAGAAGAAAAGTCAGAGGCATTGGTGTTTGTAAAGCTTCATCTTTCTAGAAGTCCAGAATACAGGATGAACAATATTTAATAAGGACTTGTTTTGGAGAGCTTAATTTTAAATGAAGGAGTGGGTATGCCTTTAAAAAGTCTAAGATAAGTGAGGAAGCAGTCAATGAGGGTTTAAAAGCTGAGTATTACAAAGGCTTCACTCCTATATTAATAAGCATTTAATGGGATCAAGCCAAAAGAAGATGATGTTTTCCCTAGAAAGGAAGTGGGAGAAATGTAGCATATAAATGGAAGAGCAAGCACAGCAAGTACTTGTTGTATAGATCTTTATCTTTAATGAATAGTAAAATGAAAAGTTGTGCCAAGGCATTGGCACATTGAGAAATGAGTGCATTACAAGTGAGTATACACTACGATGTGTCTGTAACCTTATTTGTTAATATTGTTTTGCGTTGATTCTGTGCAGAAAAAGGAATGTCTCAAACAGCTGCATTGCATTGCATTAGAACATTTCTCTGCACACCTGAAAAATCATTTGATCAAATAGAAGGGAATATATGGAAGATATATTTACAAAAATGGCTTGGGAAATAACTTAAAGTTTTCTGCTTTATGCAGGAACTCTAACTTCAGAAAAGTGAATGGGTCTTATCTCCGATTAATTTAGTTTAACATGAGGAATCATGTAAGACAGCTTGCACCAATGTATATATTGTAGCTATTGTACTTTCCATACAGGATAAGATTTTGCCCTCCAAGTTAGTAGATGCAATTGTGTGAGGCACAAACACAGGCTATAGACATCCAGGAAGATGAATGTGGAGTGTTAAGTCTTGTTGGGTTGGAGGTATTCAAATTGATGACAGTAATAAACAATTATTTAATATATATACTTCCACTTCAGCACCATAGTACTTGTAAATCTAATTTTGTGCTCTGTTGTTCACAGCCTTGCACAGTCCTGGATTTGCTATGGCCATCCACCCATTGTCTCCCAGACGGCTAGGATATTGCTATGTGGGACCTACCTACTCCAGTGGGGAAGGAGACATGCTGGGCCAGGCTGCAGTTCCCCTTCGCTCTCCTGACTTGTGGCTCTCCTGATTCTCCTAGGAAAGCATCATCATAGAGCAGAGCTTTTGTGTATGTAGCCACAGGATACCAGAAAGGAAAGGCAGAGGGAAAAGGCTGTTGCAGGGAAGGGATTGTTCTGTGTCCCAGCTGGAGGCAAAGAGAGGAAGAAGTTACTGCACACTCCTGTAGCTTGAGGAAATGCTTGTTCAGCCTCCCCTGAGCTTGGACCACCTGGGCATGAAGGTTGCTAAGAGAAGAGGAGAAGGCCCCTTTCCACCACCTCTGGAGCCCCACTGATCCCTTATTCAAATAGCTTGACAGTACTATGATATTGTTTATGGGGAGAAGTATTACGAAGGATTCAAATAACCTAGCAGCCGTTAACTGAGAGTTTCCTTCAGGAAGTCCCCTGGAACAAAAGATGACAGGTCAAACTGCAAGGGGAGAAGGAAAGAAGAATAGACACTGAGAAGTATCAGATCGTATTCCTGACCTCTGAAGCAAGTAAAAGTTCACTGAGCAGTTTGACTAACCTAGCCATTTTCTTTGATTTTTTTTTTAACTTCATTTTTTTTCTCCATGAGGTGCTTATGTCATAAGTATTATGGCCTACTATTCCCCTTTTAAATCTCTAATACCTTCAACTCTATATAATTCCTGTGCACTCACTTCTGTTTGGCCACCATTGTGGTTTGTTTGTATTCTAGTGTCCCAACTATTTTAAAATGTCAACTTGTATTTCTTCTTTACACCCTAAAGAGAGTTTCCTTCTGCAGTCTTTCAGGCCCTGCCTGGGTCTGAAGGAAAGTGTAAATAGCTAGCAATGGCAAGTGATAGCAAAGTGGAGTTAGAAGTAATTATCCTGGAGAATCCTAATGCCTTGGGCCTGTTCCAAACTTGCAGGCAGGCAGCTGAAGTCCCAGCTAGTCATTCTCTTTAGAAGAAGATTGTGCACTGTTGAGCAAAAACTCTGTATGAGCACTGCAGTGTGGGACAGGTTCTTGGAACAGTTTCCTGCGGAAAATTTGATTGCTAGTGCACACTGTCTTCCGTCCAAAGTATCCATGGCAATATAAAATATGTTGTAGGTTTAGAATGGAGAGAGAAGTTGAGGCTGGAGTGAAGACAGTTTAAACAGGAAACCCACATTTCAAAATGCTGTATATGTAAAACAACTGCTTTTTCGCTGGTTTCAGTCACAGAGGCTGCTGTTGTTTAGCTTGCCTTCTTATTATTTGCTTTGATAATAGCCTATATATTTACAAAGGATCAGTCTACACACAAGCCTCATTTAATGTCCATTTGCTACCATTTGCACCACATTACAAACTCATTTACAAAGTGAATGTGAAAACAAATGTGAGCCCTATGGAAAGCTTCGCTGAGCCTGTGTGTGATTGCAGCCGTATGTAACAGCTCATAAATGGTGTCAGCTAGAGACCGTGCTTAAGTACTACAGCACAGGAGCTTGTCATTTCCTTAACCAGATTGCAGCATCTGTATTTCTCTTGCCCTTTTACTGGTGCTGTTAAGCCAGAGGATTCTTTCTAGAGCAGTCATCCTAAAAGCCAAATAGCTCCCCTGGAGCAGTTCACAATGCTGTCATCTTTAAAATATGCCATTGTGCTGTAAAGCGCTCTTAAGAGCTGCAGCATTCTGGCTTGTGCACTACACCAAGATATAGAGGAAAATCAAAACCAGGATCTCCAAAATGGTTGCACTGGCAGGTGAGCTGTAGTAGCAAATGCAGAAGTTGAGCAAAAAAGGAGTTCATATGTTCCCAGGCAGCACACTGGAACCCGCCACATCCTAGTCTGTCTGCATCTCCAGGTACATTCATTAGCTGTGTCAGCCCCTCGAGCTCCATTTCACCACAGTCAGGTATGTGCTTCTTGAGGACGAAAACTAACTCTTCTGCACATATGAGTGAGTATGAAATGCAGCAAAGTGCCTGAGTTCAGAGATCCAGCCAAGCTGCCAAGGGTTACAGCCTTTCTTCAAGGTTGTTCACTTTAAATACAGGAGCTTTGCAAAGGAAGTGTCAATCACCTTGCAAACAAGTAGCCCCAGAACACAAGTGTCAAAAGCAGCCTTCCATTTAAATAGCATTGCCTCCTTTTGGAGTCATCATTCCAGTTTTGTTTAGTTCTTGAATTTGGCTCATAAAATGTGAGTTCTGGGAGGCACCCATGTGGCTGAGCAGCACTGACTCACCTTGAGCATCAAAAATTGTGAAGAAAAAGAAGGACCTAGGAAAAGCTGATTCAGCAGTTAAGAGAGGGAGACCTGCCTACTGTTAACGTGTGTCTTGATCACTAGAAACAGTCATCTGGAAGAGAAAAAACAAAACCGAGACAACAACTGGTGCAACTAAATTAAATTAAACTAAACACTCATTCTCTGGTATGCAGCTTAACCGCAATGCTTGTGTGAATCTCCATGTACACATTCTCTACTGCTTATACAACAGATATGAAACATATCCAAAGTGTCTAAAGTGTGCAGAACTCCTACCAACTTCATTCGATTGAGATTTGAAGTGCTGGATGAAAAACATATTTCCACAGTCAAATTAGGGATAATGTACGTAACACTGTCTTTACTCTTGGGCATGATGCCCTGTGAGCATCAAATGCTCAATGCCCAAGACTGTCAAATGGGTTTAATGGCAGATGCTTGCAGTTATCAGGAATCCTCCCATCAAGAAACCTGCTAAGTTTTCATCTGATACTTTTGTTGTATCCATAGACAAAATGCAAAGTCAGTTTTGTGGTTTTATGTCTGAATGCAAGTTCTCTATTTTGCAGTCTTTTGTGTTGGGCTCTTTATTCTCCAGTCAGAAATTTCAATATGCCCAGTCCTGATGGAGAATGCAGGCAAGACTCCCACTGTCTTCAATGTAAAATATGATTTAGTGCTTAAAAAACCTGTAGGAAAACAAATGCATTTCCAGTTATAAAAAGAATCATGGAGGGAAACTCCCTTTATTTTCCATTCCTGCTCATAGATGATCATGTAAAATAATCTCTAATTGACTGCAACACGTAGAAAGGGAAAAAAGAGTTCTGCCAGAGGATAATATTATACACAAATTTCCACTAAGTATTTGCATGAGGTCTTTCACATAATAGGCTTTAATATGGTTAGGAAAAGTCATAAATCTTTCATTTTCAGTCTCTTGTCTGAATTGTCTTCTCTTTTGTTCTTGTTGCTCTGAAATTTTTTAAATGGTAATGTCTACTCATCTATCAAACACTGATGGTGAATCTTGAGAGGGTTCAGTTTTGCTGTTTGTTTCTTTAAAAATGTATCTGTAGTTTCTGACATTTCATAGGAGTTGTATCTTCACCTCCTCCAGTGATTGGGATGACAAATGCGGTAACTGGGCTGCCTTATGAGAATTACTGTGCTGCTGAAATATCCTGACAGAAAATAGCAATGATTTCTTACATTGCTTCCGAGTTGTTTTGAGGTGGGTGAAAATATTTGTTGGTGAGGGGAACATGTAATGGCTGCCTGAACTTCTTTAAACTTCAGTCTGGTGGTGTTCTGAGGTTAATGATAAGGATTAGGCCAGTTCTTGTGTAATTCAAATAATTTTGCCTGTCCTTACTACAGCTCTTGAAGCAGATGCTTTAGTGTGATATGATGACTGTCCAAAATTATTTCAGGATAACAAAGATTTAATTCTTTGTGGAAGCAGAAAAAAGGGTAAGCGTTTGATGTTTGGAAGTGTGATTCTTTTCTAGAACAATTTCATTTGAAAGTAGGACACTACTTTTTCAAAAGATGTATTAGTTTATAATGGGAAAGATAATATCCCATGAGCCAAACTGATGTCAAGTGTTGCATTACAGATCCAAGAGTCACAGCTCTGAGACAGAACAGATAATCCTGGGATATGAGAAAACAGAGCTGGAACAGAGTATGGCACCCTATGGGAGCGCTCACAGCTATTTGTGAGCCAAAGAAGTACACATATTTAAACCCTTCTTGCTTTTTTTCTGCATTTTGTTTGCTACTCTTGCTAAATCAACTCCATTGCAAAACAGCCCTTACCTCCTGCTTGATTAAACAAAGACAGGAGGTCTGATATCAGTTTTTCAAAGCTTTGTAGCCACAGTGAACAAATATGGGCAACTGGTTTTAGAAATTGTGATTTTGAAGATGCAAGCATCTCCAAACTTGAAAAGTGAACAGGAAAAGAATAGTTATTGAAAGGAAATTAGCAAACAGTGTAGCATTATTATGCTTTATCATTAAGATCAGTGGGACATTTTAACAACTTCTTTTAGAAACTTTTTTCAGACCATGGACAATGTTCTGAATTTTAAATGGCACCTGCTTTGCACAGCATGGTTGCAGGTTAAAATGTTCTTTGGCAAAGTGAAAGGTTTTGCAGTTTTTATGATAAGTTCTAGTTTTCTTTATTCGTTTTGTCATATTAAACTTAGCAAATATAGGACCTGATACAGCAAGTATTTCATCTTACAAGCAGCTTGACATAAGTAACTGTGTCCAGTTCTCCCATACATTTAGCAGTGTTGATAATCAGGTTCTTCTGAATAAATGATTTTAAAAGGTGGGCACAGAAAAGGTCTTCAAACTAAATACATTTTGGGTGAGAAAATGCAAAAAGGAGAACTTGTACTTGCAACTCACAGTAAAAAAAAAAAAGACAAGACAGCCCGGTTACTCTTCGGAAGGCATACTCACGGCTGTGTTAAAAATATTTGAGACAGCTAACACATGTTTAATATCTTGAGAAATCTGAACAGTCTTCCTGCTTTTTCTGCCAGAGGGAGTGACATAACAGGAACCATCTACATAGCTTTCCATTTTAAACCTAATTTCCATTCTCTTTGTTTATGGTTAAGGTCACACACTCTGGCAGTCACCAAAATAGTAAAATTACATTAATCTGTAAATCAAAATACTTCTGTCTCAGGATGAATTATTTGTAGCTCTCTTTACCATTGTCAGCCTCCCCAGTATTTGCAGCGGACACTTATTTCTTCTTCCCAGTCCCCTCTACCTCTCACCCAGATCACACAATTAACCTGTGAACTCCAGCAAACAATGACGAAGAGGGAGTACCATCCAAACGTCCCATCATCAGTAGCAGCCATCTTAAAGAAATAGCATGCTGTTGGACTGAATGTGTACAGCCTATCTAAGGATGGCTGTCTGCCCTCCAGAGCACTTGTGCTTAAAAAAAAGAAAAGGAAAAAGCCTTTAGCCAGCTTTGGAGGTAAAATGAGAGAAGAAAGAGGAGAATATTAAGATAGAGCTAGGAAAAGAAGAAAGTCGCTTCTGAGCTGAATAGATGCAGAAACAAATAAGCTACCATATGTGGAAGAAAGGGTCTTCACTGTAAGTGAGAGTGGTGGGGTGTGTGTGGAAGCACTGGCACCAAAAGAAAAGTAGTGATAGTGGGCAAAAACTGATGTATGATTTCTCAGCAAAGTACACCAGGAGAGAAAGTTGAAGCTGTGCAGGGTCTGTATATAAACTTCTCAAAATAATGGAAAAGAAATATTAAAGTCTTGTTTTGCATAGTGATAGTGAAAAGTGCTATACTTTTTGGATTTACATTTTCACACCTCACAGGATCAAGCTAGCAAACTTTGTGCTATGAACAGCATCGGAGCACATGACTGAAAAGTGGGAGGAAAGGTTAAAAATCAGTTATTACCACAGGGGGTTTAGAAGGACTGTTTCATAAAGAAAGGTGGAAACTTCTGTTGTGCACATGTGCGTGTATATGCTTCTGCAGGGCTGTTCTGAAACACCCATCTAGGCTTCTGAGCTAACTGAGGATTACAATGTGTACTTGTCAGTGCTGTCGTAGTGACTATTAAATTAAGCGATTACTTTTTGCCAGACTTTGCCCTCTCATGGCACTGTTTGCCTATGTAATGTTGTAATTAATATTGTCTGAATCCTTGCCTGAGATACTTAGAGAAAGACTACTTCCGTAGGGCTCAGGCTGAGCTTAATGCAGTGGTTTCCCAAGCCTCTAGGCATCTGTGGGCTACTGAAGAGATAACAATAATAACATGAATGGAAACCTGCACTAATATCTAACTCTCTCCCCGCCACCAAGCTCCCCCTGAATCTTACCGATATGAAGACCTGTCATCTGCCTTTATCTCTGATTTCTTAGACATCTTCAAAAGTACTTGAAGAAAAAAATCAAACCACAGAGTGACTTGAAATGTCACTCCTGTGTAGATAATACATCTTCAAATGCAGAAAAAGGAATTAAAGGGAAAGCATCAATATCTACATGTATTTTGTGGATACAAAAGGAAAGAAATTCCATAGGGTTGCAGAGCAGATGATTGTATAACCAGGAGTGACTGACTTATGCTAAAAACCTAATATTTCAGCTGCTTGTTAGGAAATCTTTTCGCCAGTGATGATTTTTGAGCTTTAAAATAGTTCTTAGTGAGAATAAATGCTGGTCTTGGATGTCAGATTCCAGAAACAAGGAAAGGATGAGCTCTTCACTTAGCCTTTGTCCTCTTTGCTCTTTGAAAAGGCCCTTCCCTCTGGGTGAAGGAGAAGGCCTGGAAGGGCCCAAGAGAGCAATGGCCAGGTAAGGGCGAGGTGGGAAAAAGAGATATCATCCCTGAGCCACAGTACTGCAGGGGTTCCTGGCAGGGTTGGAGTTTGTGTTGCTGAAAAGATTTTCTCTGCAAAAAAGGTTTCCCCTGAAAAAAATGTGTCTTGATCTAACTCACAATAATTTCTGATATGACACATTCTCAATCTGCCTGTCAGTGCTCTCATAGTTGATGCTATTGCCTGATGCGTCCCAAAGTACTTAACATGATTTATAGCCATTTAGATGTTATAGTTGCTGGCTTCTCTGTACTTCTTTCACTTAGAGCTGCCTTCACTGAGAGGGAAAGACTCCCACTGTGATTCCAGGGCCTGTACATTTGACTTCCACGCCACGCAAATCTGTGGAATTTATGCTAGAGATATATAGATAAACACTGACGCTTTTGTAGACGGGTGTCACATCTCATAAATCTGTTAAAACACTCTAAAGGAGTCTGTAAGGTCATGTTTTAAGATTCCCTGGTTATCAGCAAAGAATATTGCATTTTCAAAAGTCATTCAACAGAGACTCACAAAAGACTCCTACGGAAATCAAGCTGCTGCTGGACAGGCGGGACGGGATTTTTGTGTTTTAGGAGCTGACTACTAGGAAATCAAATGTTCCAAATGTTTGGAAAAGGCTGACATTTCATATGGAGTTTCTCCATCATCTGTGTTGGGACCACTCAGGTTCTGGAACGATGTGGGAAACGAAGAAACAGTGAGAAATGGTTCTCATAGAAGAACCTGATAACACATTACCAGTTTACAGCAGCTGGGGGAAAGATCAGCAGAAATATCATTGTTTGTTCTGTTTCTTTTATTCTTTCTGAAATATCTGCTGCTGGCTACTGTCACAGCTATTGAACTAAGTGGCCTTTTGACCCAACAGCCATGTTCATCTGAGTCAGACAATTTGGAAATATGTGGGCTTTGTAGTGTGTGGTCAGTGGTTTTGATTCAGTGTGATCCTGAGGTACAAAGCCCTTTTACTTAAAAGATCATCATGTAGATTTCCCTGTCCTGTCTTACTACCCTTAACCTTGTTCCCATTGCCAGTTTCTTATACTCTTCATTTCTGGGGCAGTATTTTCCTTTTTCCAGCTGGTTTTATCCATTCCAAAACACAGAATAAATATTTAAATGGAAAAGGGAAAAAAAAGAGCAATCTTCTATGACAACGGAAAGGAATTCTTTTACTTACTGAGAGTTGAACAAATGCTTTCAAATACCTTTAAAAAGCCTCTCACTTTAGTGTTACATAGGAATAATGCAAATGTATGCATATGTATCTGCGTGTGTATAAAATGGCGGCAGACTATGTAAAATGATATCATAGTTCATATCTGCTGTACTGGTTGCATGTAAGCCACTTTTGTTCTAGGGTATTATACAATGAATATTAGATAGGAGTTCCTTGAGTGTCCCAAGGTTGTTGTTTTCTTCTGCTTCCTTGGGACAGTGACATTTTACAAAGCTCTCAGGTCTCTCTGGAGTTAGCCAAATCTGGACTGATCCAGGCTGTTCACTGATGCCAGTAGTAGTGAATTGTTAATAGGAATGCTTTTCCACTGCTCATGTTGATTCACCAGTGGTGAAAAACTAAGTTGGAAGAGCAGAAGGTGTTTCCACCTCCCTTTTTTCTGTATCAGCTCTTCTTCAGAGGGTCCTGCTGAGGTAGATACAGCAGAAATGGGTGGAAAGAATAGGCAGAAAAGAACCTCTGAGGATTGCAGTCTTGTCCATTGCAGCAAAGTAGCACAGATTTAAATTTACCCTAACCTTCACCTATAAACTGTTATAAATATGAGGGTGCAAGAGATGTTAAACAGCCTTTGCAGCTCTCCTTGCATTTGAAGCAGCAGCCTCCAGCAATGAGCAAGAGGCAGCTGAGCTGTAAGTACTTCAGCCATCGTCATTTAATCTGCTATTGCATGTGAGCTGACATCCCAATCTCACTGAAGTAATTCCACATACAATGCATTCCTGAGCTTTCTGAAGAGCTGTAGTCTCCTCACTTTTATCACATTATCTGTTTCTTGCTGTCTTTAGGAAAGGGAAAGAATGAAATAAAACTATCCCTGCCTCAGGCTAGAAGCCCACTGACTTTCAATCATTTTAACAGTCAATTACAGTCAAGAATATTTGTTTTGCTTCTCCTCCATATCCTCTCACATAGATCTGCCCTGTCACAAATCATTCATTTTGGACTTACAGAAATTGCACACATAAGTCTCAGCTTAGCCATTAATGTCACATAACAAGCCATCTATAGCTTGTTCTTAAATGAATATTCAGATAACAGAGAAAAAGTGAGCACTTT
>JANHGB010068629.1:0-29160 GCA_026283785.1 Coracopsis vasa
AATTTAATCTGGAGTGATTTGCATAGTTTCATCAGTAAAACTCCAGCCCTCACTATGTCTGCTTACTTGTGATGCCTGAACACGATTTCATGCACTCGTCCTCCTTTTCAAAGTTGTTGTTGTTGCCATCACAGCCCCCATAGGTGAAGGGGTCACATTTCTCAGAGAATGGGTTGTAGTACCAGCGAGGGATGCTCTCTGTGCACTGTCCAGTATCAGGCAACTCCACACAGTGACCTGGCAAAGCAAAGGAGATGTGCTGTAGTCCAAGCAGAGCAGCAACATCTTCTGTTCAGAAGAGTACAAGCACAATGGCAGAGGAAATCCATGGCCAGAACAGAGGATCTCAGGTCCCCACTGCCCAGCTGCCAGCTGCTCAAACTGGCATTGCCACAGTGAGATGCCATCTGCCCATAAACCCAGCTAGCAGGGGGGAACATCAGAGGAACAGTGTGCAGTGGTGCTAGACCTCGGATTCAGCCCCCTGCAGGAATGATCTGTCCTCTTTGGGAGGCAGAAGGGAACAAGAAGAGCACAGAACACACAGAAACCACAGGTTCATCTCAGGTCTCTGCACTTGGGATATACTCTTTTAGCCCAGTGACGGTACCACTGTTTACACTGGTACAAACAAGACAAAGATATGTGACTGAGCACAAGCATATGATTACTTGTATTACGCCATTACTTGTATTATGCCATTGCTGTGTCACTCACACTGCTTTGGTTTGCACTATTTCTAAAACCAGCTATTTTTGGAATTATACAGGGAAGCAGTTTTAGCATGAAACAACAGACTGAAGAAGAAAACAAAAGCTGGTAGATGTCAACCTACGTGCTCTGGACGGGACGTACCTTGCTGGTGTGTGACATTGATTTTCTGTAGTCTGTTGAACTCACGAGCATCTGTAAGAGCAACATTTCATGTTAAAACTTCTGTCACCAGCTGAATGCAAAAAGAAAACCTTCTGTCCATGCAGACATGAGCAGACAGGGTTTTCCTGCACACTCCACTATCACAAGCCAGGGACAGAGAGAGATAAGTCGTGGTTCTTAAATATCACAAAGTTGTGAGAGGAACATGGGATAAATAAAACAATGAGAAACTATTCCCAGTTTCCATTCCACAAATACAGAGACAGAACTAAGGAAAACAAAAGCTGCGTTCTTATTATATTTTTTTCCATCAAGAAGTATGAGGAAACTGCTATCACTCCAGAAGTGCGAAAGAGCAAAGTGTAGGGTATGAGAGGGCAAGAGGGATGAATTGTAAGCTTGCAACCTAGCAAGGCAACAGGACACCCACATATAGGAAAGAGACTACGGGAATTCCATCAGAAGAGAGAGGGAAGGAGGAGGGACTATGGACTTGGGCAGCTCACCACTGTGCATTTACATTAGCATAATGTGAGGATGTTAAGGGGACTGTGACACTGGACAGACTGGGAGAAATCATGGTTTCATTTCCCAACTCCCAGCTCTGTGAGAGCAGGTAAGGTCACTCAATGAGAAAAATATGGGAAGAGGAGGGGAGGACAGGCTCTGAAGTCTTACAGACAGGTGCAGAGAAGAGAGTTGGAAAGTATTTAAGAGGCAGGAAACATCCCAGAGGGAAGATCAGCTCTTGCAGTCAGCAGAGATACAGGAGATGGCAGAATCTGCAAGTACAACACCACAGGAAGAGATAATGCAGGGTCAGCAGATAAGAACAGAAGGCACCAAAAAGCATTGAGTCAACACCTGTAACTTACATTGCTCTCATCCATAAGCAGATACTAAGTAGTCTAAGACAGAATTTGAAGTACTTACATCGTTCACAATACATCTCATCTGATCCATCAGCGCAGTCGAGAGTTTCATCACACTCCAGATAAGCATCAATGCAGCAACTATCCTTGCATTTGAAGAATGGGGGTTGACACTTCCCATTGCACACTGCATCAGAAACAGTTCAGATAGAGCATTAAAATTCTCCCTGCCACACAGATGCTTTATGGAGGACTTAAAAGCTGTTGATAGGGCTGGCAAACAAGAAAAGACAGATTGGTTAAGGTCTGTCTTCAGTGCCACCCTGGGCATAAATGAAACATTGCTCTGGGAACAGTGATGCTTCCACTCAGAAAAGAAGTACATAGAAAGTGGAAGCAAGAATGTGGACTCAAGAAGAATATAGAGACATTGCCCAAAAGACTGTGGAGACATTGCCCAAGCATGGAGGATTAAATTAGGAAAACCAAACCGAAACCTGCACACTGGGCTGCAAGAACCGATGGAGAGGAGCAGCTATTCCCCTTTGCTCCAGAGGTGGTCCCAAATGCTGAGTACTGTGCCCAGTTCCAAGCTTCCCAGTGCACAGAAAACATTGGCATACTCAAGTGAATCCAGTCGACTCAGCAAGGGGCTGGAGCACAAGACCTAGTGTGAGGTTTTGGAACAGACAAGAGACAGACTCATTTTGGAGGTGCAGAGTAATAGGATAAGCAGCGACAGACACAAGTTGCAACAAGAGAAAATGATTCAATATGAGAGTAAAGTTACGACAAAGATCAAACAAAAATCTCCCTTATCAGATACCCAGAACTGGACTGGATGCAGTCCTGAGCAACCCAATGTGACTCAAAGCTGACCCTGCTTTGAGTAGTGGGTTGGACCAGATGACCTCCAGAGGTAATCCCCAACCTGAATTATCCTATGACATGAAAGTGAAAGGCGTAGTAAAGACATTAGTCTCCAGTGCCTCCCTTTCCACACTGGGTGAGTGCTAATCAAAAGCCACAGGAATGGATGTGAGACACTCAGCCTGAGCTCACAGCAGGATTACGCAGCGGTACGGGAGGCTCACCTGGCTGCTGTCGCCCACCAACAGAACCTGAGAGACAAGGGGAAAATGAGAACAAATTTACCACCATACCCTTTTGTCAGCTCAAGATCAGCTTCTTATTGCCCTCATATCTCACCTAAGAAGTGTTTATATCCTGGAAGCAAGCCCTGTAGGGGTTTTGGAGGGGAAATATGGATGCCCACCCCCTGGAGACCCCAGATGAGTAGTACCCACATGAGGCAGGCCTGGACGAACAGAGGGGAACTTCCCACCACAAGCTATACCGTTCCCAAATGGGAGTGAAGCACTTCTGGCTCCTGCACAGCACATTTCTACCCTGTGAACTTAGGTTTCAGGTGTGACATGAAGATTTGGTGAGGCTTTCTGCAGCCGGGGATACACCAGGGACACTGACCAGGGGAGCAGTGCTCCAGGGGCCGGCTCAGATACATTGGCAGTGACGCCATTCATAATTAGCCAGGTCTCCTCAGCTCTCTGGGCTCTAACTAGCTGCCAGCCAGGAAGCTGCAGTACCTGCCCACGGAGTTATCCCAATCCTATGGGAAAGAGGGAACTGATTTCTGAAGAGGACTCACCTCTAACATTCTTGCAGGCGAGTTGACACTCCTCTTCCCTTAAATAGTTATTCTTGTTGGGCTTGCAGCCACCAAAAATGAACTGCTCACACCGCTGAAGGGTCGGGTTGTAAAACCAGCGTGGAAAAGATCCCCGACACCAGCCCACCTTCTTAGGACTCAAACAATGCTCTATGATAAAGTTAACATAAAAGGCTCTGGTTAGCTGGCTTTGCCTTCACATCTACAAAGGAGAAACTCTTCCAAAGGCCTTGCCTGAAAGAGTTATAAAGTCCTGAGCAGTGTGGGGAAGGTGAGCAGGGAATCCTGGTATACATTTTCTTATATGGAAGGCAGGGTCAAAAAATCCAATTGGAAGGTGCCACATCCATAAAACAAAAGGAGCTGCTTTTCCACACAACACATAGTTAAGCTGTGTAACTCCTTGCTTCAGGATGTTGCTGTTGTGCAAAGATTACACACGGTCAAAAAGGGCTATTAAACACAAAGACACCACCTGCTGCTTAAAAAAACCTCCCAGCTGCAAATTCCTTGGCACTAGCCATGCATAGTAAGGATTTACTGATAGCATGCCATGTTCTTGTACCCTTTCCAGAGTATCAGCCTCTGGACACTGCTGAATGCAGTGTACTGGATTCTGGACAGACCATTAGTGCCACTTGACATGGCTGTTCTTGTATTTTTATCGTACCTGTGGTAGGAGCAGAAATTTCCTGCTTAGCTACTAATCAACCATTTGTCCAAGAACTCTGTGATCCTAATGCACTTGTGATGCTGAACATTTTGATCATTAAACCCAGCCATTAAAGTAAAACATATAAAGAAAGCCAGGGACGCTTAGAATGTCAAGCAGGCAGCTCCACCTATCCTGCAGCTTAAGGAAATTAGGGCTTTCACAGCGAAACCATGGAGTCAACAAGGCATTTCAGGTTCTCCTCTCTTACACCCTCAGCTGCACCCCAGGCTTCAGCCACTCTGGCGTCACCCAGCAAAGGGCATGACGTGCAGAGAGGATGGGGTTGTTGTGGGCACCTCTTCTGCAAGGGGATGCTAAAACCCTAAAATAGACCACTGTGAATGGGGAGACCTTCCACTACTGGTCAGGTGCAGGCTGTTACTGGGAAAAGCTGACATGCAAGTCCCATCTCTTGGTTGTGCTCTTCTCCCACCTACTCCTCTGAGAAGAGCATCACTCAGGCCTGGGGACTCCATCTAGACATCCGTGGGCTTAAGCTCACCTTCAGTCTGCTCAGAATTCAGCACCATGATGGTGATGTTGGTGAAGTCTTGCTGTTGTGCAGTGTCTGTGACAGTAAGCTGGAAGACGTAAATCCCTGCCTGTAGGTTGGAGATTTCTACTTGATCGTCTTTGTGCTTCTGAGGATGCAAAAGAAAGGCTTATGCAGAACAAGTACCTCTAATGAGGGAGTGAGTAAAGCCACGCAAGGCCCATGTTCCTGCATTAGGAAGAAAGCAGCTTGGCTACAAACCCCCAAAGCAGATGTCTGACATGAAAAATGTCTCAGTGCTATACAATCCCCCCACACCCATGGGCTGGTACCCAGCTGGAGCAGCAGTGAGAAAGAGCACCACAAGTGTAAGTAGATATTTCATATTCACTTCGTGTGAAGGTATAAGGGAAAATAAGAATCTTTGGAGAGGACTGAAATAGGTTTTATTTTACTTTTTAAAAACTAAAACTTACTATGAATCCTTTACTTAGCACATAAGGAGTAAACCAGGTGTATTTAAGATATATACACTCCTCTTGAATATGACAAGTATATTTCATTTTAGAGATGGAAATGAGTGCGCATTTTTGCCTGCTGAGAGGTTTCTAAAAGAGAGTGAATTATTTTTGTCAGAATAGAAAGCTGTGATATTACTGACACAAAGGCTGCATGGAGACCTCAGAGCAGCCTTCCAGGATCTGAAGGGGGGCTATAAGGATGCTGGGGAGGGACTCTTCATTAGGGACTGTAGTGATAGGACAAGGGGTAACGGGTTAAAACTTAGATGGGGGAAGTTTAGATTGGATATAAGGAGGAAGTTCTTTACTGTGAGGGTGACGAAGCACAGGAATGGGTTGCCCAAGGAAGCTGTGAATGCTCCATCGCTGGTGGTGTTCAAGGCCAGGTTGGAGAGAGCCTTGGGTGACATGGTTTAGTGTGAGGTGTCCCTGCTCATGGCAGGGGGGTTGGAACTTGATGATGTTAAGGTCCTTTCCAACCCTAACTATTCTATGATTCTATGTTTCTATGAATCTGAGGCAGAGCTGGATGCTACCAGCAGAATTCAAAGTAACAGTATGACCTTTACATCTTTATAGTTCCATACTTTTTTTCCAACATAGTTTCTGTAGTCTGATAAAAATGTAGTTGAGGCCCTGAAAATACTAGTCTTCTCTAATACTTGACCTCCATTCATCCTTGGATGTCAGGGACCCTCTTGAAAAAACACTTTGAAAGACTTCATCTTTAGACATGAAGACAGACAAGATTGTTTTTTTCTGTTATGCTCTAGTATGTCCTTAACATCAACTATGTGTTTTTTACATATTTTTATGTAAACAGCAATCTAAAACAAGCTTGAATTTTGAATACTTATCATAAGGAAAGCTACGAGCACATTTTTGCTGTGCTTCAAATGTGTCTTTTGAAGTAAGTGAAGGATTAGAGATACTTTCCACCTCCTTTTCAAAGAAAAAGCCTTACACAACCAAATAATACCTATGATTATCCTTGTTCTTAGGAACGCCTGAGACAGTTGGGCTGGAATAAATGCAATTTGAAAAGCCAGCCAACCATCCTAGTGAAAAGAGCTTGAATTGAGGAAGATGTCTGAAAATAAAACCAAGTTTGGAGAAGCTTTAAATGCATTCAAATTGGAAGTGTTGGGCAGGCAGACTGACGAGTGGAGCTCCTTGCCTCACCTATTATGAACATGTGCATTGGCTGTAGTATCCTAATAATTCTATATAGGTTTTGTTCATTGTTTGTCATGTTATTTTTCTAACACCTGAAAAACTCAATCAGCCAGTTAATCAGGTTCAGTCATCCAGAACCTAAACACTAGAACAGTATTTGCTATTTTCACTTCATCATGCTGATGGATTATGACATGTAGTATATGTATGCTCTAAATGTGAACAACTCAGGAGATTATTGGTAGCTTGAGAGGCAGGATAATGTGAGAGAGGATTATTTAAGCACTGAGCAGTAGTTGGACAGGTAGTACCGTATCTTGTTAGGTTTGTATTTGCAAACTTCCCTCCACTGTGCAGATTATCTGTGATTCCTTTCTCCTTGATTTGGTGTAATTAATCTTCTGTTATACGTTAAACACCTGTGGATTAATATTCGTGGAATGTTTTTTCTAGATTGGTAGATCCTGGATTCTGCCATCTGTGCCATTTAGATTTACTGAGAGGAAGTGTTCTAATACTGTGCTTATAAAAAACCATGTAGTCCATCCTTCTCTCCTTAAGATGCTGTAGTATAAACTAACAATAGATTGAATTTTTATTTCCATTCCATTTATTATCCAGAAATTAAGCAACATTTTTATTTAAATTTGAACTGTGCTGTGGTTGCTCTCAATAAAAAGATATACCTTTCAGAAAACTTGAGCAATATTTGTCATCTGTTCTATGATTTTAAATAGCAAACCAACAGACTAAGGCTATTTGGCGTAATTTTGTTTAAAATGTTATAAAAGCATAACTCGGAAATAATGGAACCACTTTTATTCAAACTTGACTTCTTCCACAGATTTAATGAGTCTGGAAAACAAATTGTCTGAAATGTACTACTGTAACTCATTGTACGCAGGCTTTTATGAGAAATTACATTCTGTTTTCTGGTACATATTGTCTTATTTGACAAGTAATTTATAATATAAAGATACATCAATTTTTAAGGGAATGAGGATAAGGAAACAAAAATAAGGTGGAATTTTCAACTATGCATTCCTTTACTTTAACATGAGTGATTTCTCAACCTTAGCATTACATTAGTCTTGTGGCTTTTCCCCCTGAGGTACAGTATATTTTGTGTGCTTTTCTTTAATAAATGTGCATATAACCGAGATCATTTGCTTCTCCACTGTAACGCTCCTGCTGGAAAAATATAAAAATACATTAAAATAACAAGAAGGATTTTGGCCTTCAGCATTTTGTGAATTCTAGGTGACAAAACAGAAAGGCCTTAAAAATCTATGGAGGCTCTTATAAATAAAAATGTACAAAGTTTGGCTTTACATTACAACATTTCATCTCTTTAAATCAGAGGATTTGCACCTTTGTAATCTAAAGCAGAATGGAATTCAGTGTTGCAGATACATGTCCATGTACTCATGGATCCCTACTCAAGAGAAGGTTTTAATAGAGAAGTGAGCTTCTGAAGTTTATCTGTCTTTTTTTTAACTTCATATTTCTCTACTACTCATCTCTCTGTGTGACTGAGAATGCCATCATATTCCTTTTTTAATAAAGTTCATAACATTATAGGATAGGCAGGATATATTCCTTTGTCTCAAGCAAGTCACTGAGTATGTGCCAGTGCATTTAATTCGTATAACATTTCACATATTATTGACAGGTAACCATAGCCATTTTACAGATGGGTAAATTGAAACTCAAGACAGTTTGCTTGATTTTCCCTAAGATGGTACAGAACTTGGTGACAGATATGAGAATAGAAACAGAGAACTGTGATTCTCGCTCTTAAACTAAAGCTTGGTCCACAAATAGACTAACTACTATTAGAAATGGAAAAAGTTTATCATGCAAAGATTTGTTTAAAAGAATAGTACCTTATAAGGAATATACCAAATTAATCTTACATCTATGCCTTTCTTGATCGTCCTGCCCTTGGCTACCTGATCATCCTACGTACACAAATACACACTTTTTTTTTTCCTCTCTTTTGTCACCGGGATGGATGGATGGATTGCATGAATATTACAGACCTGCTCACCCAGCTGAAAAAAAATAATTCTTCTGCAGTTTTTTACACCCTAGCCAGTAAATATCTCAAATCCAGGCCTATGAGTTGCACCATGACCTGGATGTGAAGGCTTTGTATTCCCTAGGAGCCATAAAGGCAGTTGGAGCAAATATACATCTGTAGGTGCAACCAAAAGAGCTGAATAAATTCCACTTGTGCCTCCTTCGCAAAACAAATGTCCCTACCTCACAGCCAAAAGGGGAAGCTCAAGAACAAATGTAGTTTGTCTCCTCAGAGCCAAAGAAGCAGCAAACAGGTTCTTAAGAAGGCAAGCAGGAGGGCGCTGGTTGTGGTGCTCAGAGTTCTGTAGCTCTTTGATTTGGGGCTGTAGCAAACTTTGGGTTTTTTGGTCATAGATTGTGCTGCCTGACCCTCATGAAAGAAATTTGTGTTCTATCTGGCTCCTGTCAAAGCTATAAGCATGCTGAACTCTGCAAAAGTCCTAATATATGAGTCATAATCTTCATTAATTATTAAAAGTCACTTGTGCAAACTGAGTGTAAGGTGCCTATCATCCCAGTGGACAGATTTTATATGTGATTGCTACAGACTCCCTTAACAACACAGGTGTGCAGAGGGTAAGTAGACCTGAAGTCCGTAAAATGCATTGAATGTTTACTGTCTAAAAATGAAAACTGTCTGTTGTTTGTGTACCAGGCTGACTAAGATATAAAGAAGAATGAAAGTGTAAATAGAAAAATAGGATATAATTAACTTTTTGTTTGTTTGTTTGTTTTAAATAACTATTTTATCCTTTAGCTTAAATCTTTGGGGAGTGAAAGAAAAACAACTGTAGATTTAAGCAGCATTTTGAAACTAGTTTCCTACTCTCTCAGGGTCTGCGCACTCTTTTGCTGTAAAAAATTATAGCACTTGTATGATTTGTTATTTTAAATACTGTAATTAAGAACCTTATTTGCATGGCGGGCAATGCTGGCAACTTTCATGTACTCAGCATGTTGAAAATGCCAAGTTTCATGGCTTGTGACAGATTAATAGAAAAATTTTTTTAAAACTCTGCAAATTATTCATAGATATCGAGTAATCATAAGAACTTGCTTTTTGTGAAGAATAAAAATAGGACAAACTGAGCATAGCATCAATCTCTAAATTGAGAGTTGTCTATTTTTAAATCATTTAAATTGTAGGTTTAGCAAAATAATCTTCACCTGAGATGAAGCGAGTTGTAAAATCTTTAAAATACTCTTTCATTGCCTTTTGCACTGTAAATAGTAACAGTGTACTTAGCACATTTTTGATGCATATAGATTAAATTATTAAAATTAAATTAATCATTAATGTAAAATAATTTAAAGTCCATCATTTAGTATTGGAGACCCACCAAACATGAACTGCTGTTTTTGGGAAGCATCCTTTTCTGGACCAGTAATCCCATTTCTGTGACTTTACTCTTGAAGTTAATCTAATGACAGTAGTGTGTCAGTCAGAATACATTCCATTATTTGGACACCTAGTAGTGCCCTGTTCTCTCTCCCTGAAATGAGCAGTGCTGAGTGAGTCATGGAGTGACTTCATGGAGCATCATTTCAGGGAGAGAGGAGGGCACTACAAGGTGTCCAAATAATCACCTGATTTATGAAGGCTGTAGATGTAGCTTTCAGAGGTGAGTCTGAGCTGCAGCTGTTAAATCCAGGCCTAAGTTTTGTCTCCATGTAATTATATTTGCAAGATGTGATTGCTTTGAGGCTGTCAATCTATCTAATCTTTGTGGTCTATCCATTACACCTCACCCAGCTGCATGGTGTAAACCACACTAATGAAATGCAAGTGGTGATAGAAAATCAACCACTAACTGGTAAGCACTGTATTTAATGTCTTTCCCTTAGCAGAGATTTTGCTTTCTCATCTTTAGTGCTTGGTTATTGTCAGACATAAGGTGTAATGTTAGTAGAAAAAATCCTTAACTTTCTCTCTCCGTGCTAGCTATGAATTTAGTACAGGACCACATTTCTGTAGACAGTGTTGCAAGCAAACAATTCATGTTTAGTGTATATAAAGGATATAAATATGAATAGAGAATATATTTTTGGCTGCATTGCATCATGTTGTGGAACACTTTGTGTCATTCTGCAGTTTAAGGAGCATGTTAAGAGTTTCCAGAGAAGGGCTCAAGAAACTCAATTTGCTAAAAGAAAAAAAAGATTTTTTTACTTGATCGCAGTCTGTAAGTACATGCATGTCAATAGAAATGTGAGAATGCATACAGCTGTACATCAATGTTTGTTCACTTCAGGTGCAAAATGAAGCAAATCTTTGAGCAGTAAAGATATTAAAAAGTGAAAGATGTGTGACTTTTTAGTATTAAGTCTGGGTAATGATCAATATTCTCTACTCAACACCTCAGAGAAGTTATTTTGTAGTAGGTCAGCACAACACGTCCTTCACAAGTTTCCTGAATCTGAAGTTTAGTCAGAGACCTGCTTATGTAATATAAATAGAGTATGATGCAAAGCTTCACAAAATAAATTTTAGTCAACATTTGTGGTCAAGAATGTTGATGAAAACCTGACTCAAGTGGTCAATGAATTTACAGCTGGTCTAAGTAACAGAAGAACAAAATAGCCAGTGTACATTTCTTAATCCATTTATTTATTACATGACAATAACCAGCTGCAATTTTCTGCCTTTGCTTTGCTCTGTAAATCATGTTGTATAAACATACTGTATTACAAAAATGCCTCTTTTAATTATGTGTGTTTCCCCATTAATTTCCTTTGACATAAGTATGTTTATATGCCTGTATATATCACATTTACAGCAGTATGAGCATTTTAGTTTTTCCAAAATTAAGAAGGTGAAAAGGAGGCTTCAGTGCAATATAAACAATGGATGTAAGCTTCAAATTCCTAAACACAGTAAGCACAGAAATGTGTACACATTGCAAGTCATTAGTTCAAGCCCACCAAACATTTCCTGAGACAATTACCTTCGCTGCTATAAAATTTACTTTGCACAATCCTCTGGAGCGTTACTAATTGCTTTTCTTAACCTCCAGAGATTAAAGGATTTTGAAATGAACATATAGACAAGTAGTGACTCTAATTTCAAATCTAAGCTTTATTAAAGCAAGCTCTGTTTTATGAAATAGGGTCATTAAGAGAATGTTTAATGTTGGAAATATTCAATCCTCATCTCGTCATCCTCCTCCAATCTTGAGATACTGTGCTCTGCTAGTGTTTTTCTTTTAAATACAGCGGTATTTTAAAATACAGCAGTGCAACCTTCATTCATTTCCATCTGGCATCAGCTCTGTGTTCAAGAATACACATAGCCATGTTGGCACTTGTTTCTCAAATCCTTTTCCACTAGGGGGTATGATAGACTGTGACTGTATTTCACAGTAAACCTTCTGTCTGATAGCATAACACGGAAGTATACACATGTGGGGGCGAAGAACAGGCATGCAAAACTGGGTACATAATTTATGGAGATTTAGATCCTGTCATTCATAAATGTAATTATGACCTGCGGCTTGAAAGTGATATGGACCTTGCCATATTGATCATGCTTAGGCTCTGTTTATTCAGATCACTCGTTGACAGGCAAAATATCAGAAGAATGTTGTTAGTCAGTAAAACAATTAATGAAAGGAAATACTTCTATTTTGCACAAAGAATATTGTTTGTTTCTATGCGTGTTGTATACCCTCCCACCTTCAGATGGGAAATATAAACCCAAGGGGAGGGCATATTATTAAATCAGCAATCAACCTTCAAGTCATTTTGGTATAAACACTGTAATTATTTCATCTCTAGTAAACAGAATGTAAGACAACAGCACATAAGGGTGACAATTTGCAATATGCTTTGAATGTCTTTGTTAAAAAACCCTAAACTATTATGGCTGAAGGCAACATTATTGAAGTTAAAAAAAAAAAAAAGAGCAGAAGTTGTGACAGCCAACAGAGGGGGTAATTAGTCAGTAAATTTCAAGTAATAAATTTAGCAGGTCATTGCAGCAGACCTTACATTTTGCATGGGGAGAAGTTACTGTTTATTAGCCTTGAAGCCAGAACTGCTTACCTTTATTCAAGAAAGCATCATAACAAAGTATTAGAAAAAAATGATAAATGTGATTATAATAGTATGGTCCAGATGCCTTCTAAAACTCACAATCTTCTCTTATTTAGGTGGGTGTAAGTTCACTTATGTCAGAAGAGTCAACTACCAGGTTACATAGGTGTAACTGTAGTAGCATACAGCTTGGGGGAGGGGGAAATAGACAAAAAATCAGAGATAAAATATTGTCTTTCTAGGTTAAAAGTGTGACTACCTAACACTTTTAATCTCAGTTGCAGCATATGCAGGTCTTGGATGTAGACTACGTTTCAGCCTGGACATTGGGGTTTATATTTCTGATTGCTTTCACCTCCAAAGCTGGCGGGGTGCTGGCATGATGTAACCTGCCTGCCAATAGGGATTCCTCTGCTCACTGCTGGCACCCTCCCTGATGTGTGGGAATGGTTTGTCTGAAAGTCATCAGGTCATGAGCAGTCGTGTGCACTTTAGGGAGCCTCCATATTTAGAGTTATGTAAAGACAATTGTTATTAATATTAGCTGGGCTTCAGAGGCTTTGACAGCCACAGAAGAAAAGCCGTCTCATCTATCTAATTTAAAGTTCGTGGTTAGGAAGTATCAAGGATGCATTTTATATATCTTAGAACCTTTTCTGAGGCTGGTTGCCCTCTTGTTAAAAGCTTTTTAAAAATATTTTGCAGTCAAATAATCACTGGTTTTGTTTAAATCTTCTCATCCAACACATAATGAACAGCGAGGAATTCCCCAAAGGGCATCTATTGTTATTGAAATGTTTATTTATTGAGTGCTTTTGCCAGAAGCCCCCATGAGAAAATCTCATTTTATGAGCTCCTGAAGCAGTCAGTTCCCATAACATTGAGCAGAACTGCAATTTTGACCAAGTAATCTCAAGGTCTTTTGTTTTCTTTTAAATAAACAGCATAATACCACTATGCAAAAAGTTGTGACAAGATCTGTTTTATTTTCTGTATTTTTAAAATATTCCTAGTGAAGCTGTGTTTATGTGGTGCTTGGGTGATTCCTTACCTTCAAGCGTTTAGTTGCTACAGTAGAGAAAACCAGTTTCCCACATAGCAGCATAGGAGCGAGTATTTTAAATGATTCTGTGATTTCCTCTTTCCTACATAAGAACAGTGTTAAACCAATATCATCCCACTTGCATAAGGAATTTTTTTCCCACCCACTTTTTGCTCTTCATTTCCCTAAATTTTCTCATCAGCAGCTCTTGTGGCAGTGTGAACATGGGCACAACTTGGATCCTGTTGTGTTCCTGGATTATCCAGGTGGAGTCACTAGAGAATAGAGTGATGATCCCTGCCAGGCTTTGCTCCTCTAAATCCCTGCCTCTCACTGCCTGAGCTGGATCACTGAAATGATCCAGTTTTTATCTTTATGATTTTAATTATGCTGTGAAGTGCATAGCTGCAGTGAGCAAGGCAGGAGGTCAGCTGAGGGGATAGTGAGCTCTGGGCCAGAGGTAGAAGCAAAAAACTCAGGCAAAGGAGGAAGGGAAGGAAACTTTTTCTGTCTTTGCTGATAAGGCTGGAGTGTAACTGCTGTGCTTGAAGGTTTGTATTGGTTCCATGTTCTCAGCTATAAAGGACTGTGCGGTATAGATTTTGGGGGAAATATCTAAAGTTTTTCTTTTTTCACCCTATTTTTGTCATGGGACAGCTATATACTAGGCTGGTGCCTGCTTTTATTTAAAGACTATAAAAGACTGCTAATTATACTGTAAATGTCTGAGCAGCCAGAGAGGAATCATCATTTCTGTTAGGCCCTCAGTGCAGAAAGGACAATGCAAGATTAGTTATATTCAGGGAATAGTATCGTGGAACTCCCAGATGCCTTTTATGGCTGATTATCTCAGTGTTAGTGACAGAATTGGGGAATGGCCTGAATTCTTGTAAAGCAGTTATCTCAAATAAAATATGCTTTGCAATTGTTGACTATTATAACCTAAAATATTATTTAAATTATGCTGATAAATGCTTTATAATTGGCTAATATTATTAAAATACATTTCCTGTACATTACTGACTTGGCATCTGGAGTGTCTTTTAGCAATAAAATCTCTCTGTTTTCTCTTTCTCTCCCCACCCCAAGAGTATTTAGAGAAAAATGATTGATTAATGACAGTTCCTGTTAACTCCAGAATAAAATGTGCACCGTGCATGCTTTGCTTGTAAAAGATTAAAGGATGCTTCTTAATCTTACTCTGATTCCCTTTCTGACCTCAAAGCAAAGTCTTACAGTTAATAACAGTTTTTTTCTTCCTGAAATGGAAAAAGTTTTAAGGTATTTCTCTCTAGGATATATGTGATACTATTAAGCGCACTTCATTAACTGCTCTCCATTGTATGAATGCAAAATATTAACATGTTAGTAAAGGAATAATTTAATACTTCATTTCAAGCCCTATAACAGAAATATTTTTCAAGTTCTTTCTTTTATGTAGAGGTTTTCCAGACTTCATTCTCTCATAAGACACAGCTATAAGAGGTGAAAACACATTGCAAGTATGGTTCCAGCCAATGTTCTTCACCGTTTAAAGTGTTATTATTCATAGTATGAATTTAATTCTTTTCACTGATTATGTGAATAATAAAAACTTAGGAACTCACATAATACATAGTATGTAATTAAATTTTTATAATAGTACCAATTTGTGTCTTTGTTGAGCCCTTGTGCTCTTCTCCTCTGTATATTACAGTTTCTGTAGTCTCCTGGAAATTTTCTTCAAAAATACATTTACTATATTTATGTATGCGTGTATTTTTCTTATGTTTATCATATATATGTACTTTAGTGTAGTTTTAAGCATATCAGAACTGATATTTCTTCATTCCTTTCATCAGGTGTGCATCTAAGTTGGATATTATTAGGATGGGTGGAAAATTAATGCAACATTACGTATATGGAATTTTTTTCTTTAAAAATGCACCATGAAAATTTTTGTGAAACCCTAAGTAGTTTGCTCTACTGTTTTTCATCTGGTTAATCAGTAAATTTGTAAGCGCCTCACAGATTTTAGTGCCATAAAGAACTATCAAGCTACACCCAAAAAGGTTACCACAGAGTCATCATTTTCCCTCACATAAATTATTTGAAGAGGTGACTACCCCTGTTGTTAAAAGATAAATACTTTGTGGTATCTTTTTGTTCAAAACCAGCCATTGGATCAGATACATCAAAAATCTTTTCCCCACACATATTCTTGCAGAACACGGTCAAGATAAATGTTCTGAGTTTCTTTACAGTCCCTTTGACTTACAGTTGTGACAACAGGACTAAGCTTTTATTGATGTTAGGCATATTAAATTTGAAATGACGTGTAATCTTCTTTGGATGCCGAATTCCAGTGATGATCTAGGCTGTACATGAGTGAATAATAATTTAAGTGCCTCTATTTTGCTATCTTCATAGCAAAAATATTATTTACAGGAGTGTTCTGTTTTGAAGTTTGGTTCATATTGTTGAAATTCTTTCAAACAGACACAAGATAGACATAAGAAACCACAAGAGATGTAAAAATGTATGCAAATGTAGCTAATGAAGCAAAAGGATGAAGGCTAAATGGTATCTTAATAGGTTCTCTTTAGAAACCTATTTTGATAAGGAATATTATGCCATGTCTCTTGATTATGAATCTTACATTTTTTAATAATCTCTTCCAGTGTGCTAGGACCAGCTGTGACCTTCAGAGTGCACTCAAACCTCGAAAACATTTCAACCGCAGATGTTGCCAAAGCAGCAGGTAAGTCCTTGTCCTCCGTTCCCAAACAGTAACCTCCCACGTGTGCGTTTTCGTGAGCAATAGCACTACAAACAGCACAGAGACATCTCTTTCTCCCAGAAGACTGACATTTAAGAAGGGAGACAGTCAAGAGGTGAGTGGCACCTATGGGAAATTGAAGTGTAACATCTCTGAGTTGATTAAAACTGCTTGAGACTTCTTTGTTTGTCAAGGAAATGGATTAATTAAAGACTTGCAGTCAAGGCCCAACATGGTGAAAAACTCCTCAGTGTTGTCATGAACTCTTAACACCAGATTGGTTATTTGTAAATGAGGATATAATACCCGTGCTTTTTCCAATACTTTTTTTCAGGGAACAAAAATGTTGCTACATCTCAGCCTGGATTTCTGGATCAAAAGTTGGTAGAAATATATCTTTTTTTTGCTGTTTAGGTAATTTCAATGCAAATTAATCTTGGGAGTAAATGTGTTTCTGGACCTAACTACCACTGTTCTAGGGACTCTGGTTGGCTTCTTGTCAACTAGCTTCATTATGAAGTTTTCACTGCAAGAAATAATTCATGCAAAGTAACTAAACTGCTAACCGATTTGCCTCCAAATTGCTCAATTTTAAATGTTTTTTAATGTTTTAAAAATTATGAACAAACGAGTTGTAAAATTGCTTGAAAAGAGAAAGAAAGTTAATTTAAATCCACACTGGGAGCCCAGGATTGTCCATTAAGCTCTCCTTTTGCTTCACCATGGATCAATTTAGTGATAGAAAGAACTTCATTAGTTCCCATGCCAGAACTTTCCTGTGCAAGACCTGTAGAGGAAAGGTGTTGTTAACTGGTGATTAGAGAGTAGCAAATGTGATACAATTTTTCTTAAAAGGGTTTAACATGCCAAAAAGCCATAGATGTGTATTGTCAAAACTAGGAAATAGTAGCAATAATTATTTAATTATGGGAACCTGAATGTGTATGATGTACCTGCAAAAAATTAATGTCTTTTTTATAGCAATGACCTGCCTTGTAAACCTGTTGAATCTCTGAAGGGACCAACAAATATGATGCAACTGGTAAAGCTTGCCTGGATTGCCCAAGACTTTTAACAAGGTTTTTCCCTAGAAGTTTCTAAGGAAACTAATTGTTTCTTAGAATGTGGAATATGGAACATGAACATGGTGGATCAGCAATTGGTTAAGAGGCAAGAAGCAGAGATTAGGAATAAATTATTTGTTTTCTCAGGCTAGAGGTAGCAGAAAAATTGAAGGACCTCTGCTGGTACTGTGCCATTCAACATACTAATAAATGAGTTGGGAAAGACAATAAGCAGTATGATGAGAAATCCTGCTAATAATATTAAACTATTGACAGTCTTAAAGGTGAAAGTTGATCTTAGAATTATATAAAAGCCTTACCAGACTGAGTGACTGAACTCAAAATCACAGATGAAATTCATTGTAAACTAGTGTAAAATGCATATGGAGAAAAAAAATAGCCTTTCATATGAAGTTATAGGTTTAAATAGACCGTTAATGCTCTGGAGTAAGAACTTAGTGTAGCAACAGCTAATTTAATGAAAATAACAGTTCGGTCTCCGTTATCAGTTGAACAAGGAAAGTGTTTTTAAGCAAGAAATAGAAAACTGAGCAACAGTTTTTTCTTGCATGTTTTTAAATATGGCATACAGTGCTGATTCTCATACTTCAGAGGGCTTGCAAGCTCTAGTTGAAACGGAAAGATAAAGAGAAAGGCAGACAACTGTCAGTATAACATATCTTGCATAGAACAAATGGTGAAATAAGGCAGAAAGCTGTATTTTGGAAAAAGATGCACATGATATGAGAAAGGTCTATTAAGTCCAGCGTGGCACAGTGAATGTGGACAGGATTGTGCAGTTTTACAGTGCAAGAACAGATGAAACTGGCAGAAGGCAGGTTCAAAATAAATCAGAATGCAGTTTGTAGTTTTGCCTGTTGTAGATAATGAAGCTTACATGTGTTCAAAAATTTGCATATTAACAAGTTCGTGAAACAGACATGCACTGAAATTTAGCAAGTCCATAGGAACCTTGTCAAATTCAGGAGGTTCCTGATGTGTCTTGGCCTGTTCCTAGCAAGCTACTGTTACATGTAGAAATGTTGTGACTAATTTCAGCAAAACTCAAGATGTAACAGTAGTTTTTCTTACCACTGTGATCAAAGTAGTTGTTTTTAACTTCCTTGACTTAAATATTGCTGATGTAGGGATATTCTGAGGACAAAACCTATGTCACTCCAGAGTAAGTTCTACAGATTCACCAACTTAAATTAATCTTTTATATTGTAATTTTAGCTATTCTATATATTCATATCCCAAGCATTTCATTCTGTTTGTTTAACACATTAAAATATTCAGGCTTTGATGGCTGCAGAAAGAAGTTTATAGGAGTCTTACATCAGCTCTTCTCAGAGCCATGGCCATAATATTGTTCTAACTAAACTTTGTGTTTGCCGTTTACAAAAACAACCCCTCACAATTCTATTTAACTGTCAAACATTTTAAATTAAAAAAGTATGTCATTTTTCTTTTCTAACCCATAATTAAGGTTGCAGAAGCTTGTCAATGTATTAGCTAATCAGTTCATTTATTTTGAGCAAAATTCTTACTTGCTGATCTCTAAAGCCAAATATAAATTCAGCTAAAAGATCAACAGCAATATATACTTAGATAAGACTTTTTTTCAGGCTTTAATTGTAATCAGAAATTTTGAAAGTAAACAGTGTCTTGACCAAAAGCATTCCAAAAACTTAATTTACCAAAGGAAACCAAAGCAGAATAAATAAGTACATACTTCTAGGATAGGCAGAGATAAACGCATAACTCCATGCTGTACTGCTGTTAGGTAACTTAACATCCATCCAGGAACTCTGAAAGCAGAACTTGTTTACAGAAAATGAATAGACCAAACTGACAGAAGAATTTCACTATCCATCACATCCTGAGAAACAAAAACAATTTAGAAACTGAGATAATCCGGTGCCATAATAATTATGGGAATGTAAATTATCCAATTTGCAAAAGGGAGTCTGTTTTTGCAGATGTTAAGTACATGCATGTCTCACCAGTATCCACAGGAACATTTTTTTCTGCAGCAGTTTAATCTTATTATTAATGTAGTCTATATGTTTTGTAAGCAAAATGGATAACTGTCTATTTTCCTTGCATTATTTAGGTTTAAATATAGGGAACTATATTAAAAATTTTCTATCCTTTCCTGTGGAGCTTGACAAATGTACAGGTTAGGGAAGGCACGGACCCTTTAGCAACTAGGCAAACAGATGAGTTAGAATATCTATTAAGAAACAGAGATATGGAAGTATGATAATAAAAATTGTTTCTATGTTTTCTTGGTGTTTGAGATCTGTTCTTCTTGGTGTACATGAGAGCTGGCTTGAGGAGAGATAGAGCACTCTAAAATCCTTCAGCCATGTTCTTGTTGATAAAACTTTATTCTCCATAACCCACAGTTCCAATTCTGTGTAAATGTTTTGATTTATTTTTTTTTTTTCCATTTTGTAGGTCTACTTAATTATAGGGGAAAGCTGACAACAGAGTAATTTAAAATTGTGAATAGCTTGCTTTCTCACATTACCTTTATTTGCTCTTTGACTACAGAGCAGGACAGCCAGCATTTTGCTAGAGTTGGTTTCTTTGACACTCATAGAATCTTGCATCAAGTAGCTGTCCTCTGGCCTATTTCTGTTTAATAAGACAGGATCAAAGATGCGGTGTAATTTCATCTCAACATTTTAAAGAAATAAACTTTCTCTAGACATAGATGACCTGCTCTAGAAATAGTTACACTTGGCACATGACATCATTTAGATAAATGAATGTGGATTTTTTTTTCTTCAGTTTAAAGTTTAGGCAAAATCTAGCAGAAAACAATTATCGGTAAGATAACTCAATATAAAATTGCAATATAGTCAGTATAGTAACGAGCAGTGAGTTTGCTTTATAGGTACTTCAGAATCCGACCATTTATGGAAAGACATGTATAGTAACAGTAATTCGAAAAGAAGAATCTGCTGAATTTTCCAAGCATATAATTTTAACATCAAATGGCTTTAACAATCATATATATCTATTGTACACATGAAAAAGAAATGTAGAAGAGAAGTCATGTGCATAGACACTCAGAATTTGATCATGTGTAGCTGCATCCTTTAACTAGTTACAGTCTTGCTTACTTTTTTTGGTATTGTATTAAAATGCAACATTTTGGGTGTTACAAAAAAATGGAGACTGAAGAGTAAAGGGATGTATGCATACATGTAGACATGTTAGTGGTACGGGATGGGTAGCACAGCCAAAGGCAATGCCTAACCAGGTATTAGGGAATTAATAGGTCTACGTGCAGGTTCTTATGTCTAAGATATACTGTAGTATAGACCATTGTGAAAAGTCAGAAATCTTGATTTTTTTTTTTAATATCTATTAGAATATTATGAAAAATAGTCTTTTTTTTTTTTTTTAATACCCCTAACTTTTAACTAAGCTATTCATTTGCTTTTGGTTTTACTTTTTGTTTGTTGGTTGTTTTTTTTTTGTTTTTACTTTTCTGGTGCAACCTACATTTTCACAATGTGCATGGTTTGATAGGAACCATTAAAAATGACTTAGAGAGTAGGGTGTTGAAGCATGCAACCTTCTTGCCTAAAAATTATTTCTCTGAGAGCTTTCCAATTCTGAAAAAAATACACAGCAAAATTAATTCCACTGGAAAATAGAATCACAATTACAAAAATACTTTATTATCATTCAAATTTAACTATGTAACAAGCTAATTTGAATAAAGATACTGCCTCAAAAGTACCTGAATAGATTAAAAAAATACATACCAAATTTCTTAGCAGTTTTAAACTACTGCAAATGATTAGATTTGTAAATTTACAGATTTTGAAATTTGACACCTACAAATTTGGTTATGTCCCAGCTGTGGTGAAATATCCAAGGCAACAAATATTGCGATGTAACTTTTTGACATTGAGACTGAATATTTTTGCTCAAATTGGCATCTCTAAACAGTCAAAACATGATCTTTAGCATTAGACAGTTCTTTCTGAGATGAAAAGTGTACTTCAGAACCCTTAGAGTTAACTCACCCTGTCTATTGATTTAAGTTGATGGTGTCTTATTGTTTGAAGTAGACCAAGATATCATAGTTTTAATCTTAATTAGGATGATTAAATGGATGCTCATGTTAGTGACCCTGAATTCAGTTGGTGAAGAAGGTATTTATATCTTATTTTGCCTCCGGTATATTTCTTTTGCTTGGTAGGTCTGAGCTGTAGTTATAGGCATCAAAAGTTACTCTACTAAATATGTAGGTTCAAGTATCTAAAACAGTAGTCTAATTCCAGAGACTCTTAGTTTCCATCACACCTTACAAATCTTTAATGACCTTGGCTAGTTAGCAGGATTGAAATACAGAATTTTCTGATGACCAACAAATTTAAAATTAAAAGCCATGTCAGACACTGAAACAACACACTTGCATTAAAAAAAATTATTCCAGGTTCTTTGTCAATTTGAAAACACTGGTGAGGAATCTGCATTACACAGTCACTGCAGAAATTGTTTACTTCTCCCATTTCTTAAGCACATTTGGCAAAATCACAGTTTTTTCATGCATCGAGTCTGGGCCCTCTACAAAGGGCTGAAAGTCTGACATGAACAATTTTGATTTCTTTATAGAGTAAGTGCTAAAAATATCTATTATAAATATATTTTAAAATACTAACTATGCAAGTACAAATGATTAGTTAAATCTATAATGCTTGAATGCATTTTTCAGCTGTTCCCAGCAATTATTTGTATTAGCCTTCAGTATAATTCAAATATACATTTCAAATTTTAGCACATCAGATGTAAGTCTAAAATATTGCAAATTACTTATATCTGTTCTCTGGTTCATTCTAGTAATGAAATACAGTTCTCTTTTAACTGGTCAAAGTGGGTTATCTTTCCAGTTTGCTGCATAATAGAAATAAGTATAATAGTACATTTATGGAATACTTCTGTAAAGCTTGCACATCTCTTAATTTCATGATCTGAAATTTGACAAAACAAGACACAGAGGGAAGATAATTTACTCAACATTAGAGAGACAATTGGTGAGGATCTGGTAAGCAGCTTAAATTGACTGTTCATTTCTAGGAACACTGCAGAAGCTCACTGTGCTCTCTAGCCAGTGAGTATTGACCATACCAGCACTGTTGACAGAAACATGATAACCCTATGTTATTATTCGTTGTTATCAAGAAAAGTTTTATAGGAGATTCTCAAGGGACAAAAGAGAGAGAACTGCTATTGGATTTATTTTCATATAATACAGTTACATGTAATGTGTATATGTAAAGAATGTATAAACATAGCAAAGGGAAAATAGGAGAAGGAACAATGGAACAGTGAGGAATAAATCATCAATGGCAAAAGTAAGATTATGCAAAGTTTTATTTAGTTATCCATATATTTAGTTGAAAGCATATTTCAAATAGACACTTTTGACTCATGTCTTTAAAACGTCATGGTCTAGGAGGAATTTGAAGAAAACCCAAGAAATGTAATTTTGTGCAGTGAGTTCAGAATACTGTGATTTTCTCTCTCTAGCTATTTCAGCTTGTGATTAAACCCTGTCTGGCCTTTGATGCTTTTTAGACCATTACTGATTAACTGTTAGAAGTTCTTTGCATAATATATTTCACTTAAGTAAATGTAATCTAGAAATTTATTATTCTTTTTACTGCTTCTGTTGCTGATATAGTGAAACATGGCAATGTTTGTTGTGTTGTTTTGGTGATGGCAACAGCCATCTTTTTTGTGGTGACTGTCAATGCAGGAGATATGAATCTATATCATTAAAAGCAGGAAACTTCAATTTCTGGATAAAAAGTTGTCTTCTCTAAGAAGTTCTTGTTCATTCTAAATAGCTACAAACATGTTGATTTTTGACATAAGTTTTGCATGTCTTGAGAGAAGTCTCAGAAAGATGAGCTCTGTTGATTGAGTCACAAACATGTCTATGCTGACATACTGTCTTGGTTTCCTTTTTCTACCCCACAACCATGAGCAATAATGGTTGCTTTGAAAGTTATTCGTTGGCCTGTCATTGTCAGATTCATAATTCAGCTGTGATGAAGTGAATAGAACAGGATGAAAGTCTATGACTGAATTCCTTCCCTCTATCTAGATTTTTGTAGACCATGCAATTAGATGTCTTGCTGTCTGAGATGGTAACAAAGTGTGTGTCCATGAATAATTTGAAATTCATCTTTGAAGTGAACTGACAGCGTCTGTGTCAGAAATTTTGAACAACGTAGCTAGGAGGCTGTGATGTCCATCTGATTCCACTTAGAGTTGCCCTGATTTAAGGAAGATTACGGTTCTTTGGTCTATAATGTGAAAAGTGAAAGTTTGACAGGTTTTCTGTTGCTAGCTCTCTTAAGTCTTTTGGTGCGAATCCTGATTTCCTCTCCTCAAGTCTACTTAGCTAACATTGCCGTTTTCCACCTCTTGGCCCCTCTGTAGTGGATTAATTCCCTTTCCTATTGTACCATCAAATCTATCTGAAGCATTTTCCTCAAATGCTTCCACTGGTGAATAAAGGATGTCATTATAATTATAAGGATTATTCAGAATCTGAACTGTCTCCTGCACTACAAAATGTCTGATACAATGATTAATGAAGCTTTGAGATAGTATTTCCTTCCCACCTTTTTCTTTTGAAAAATGAGGTGAGTTTTAGCAATTCTGATGGGTGCCAGCATTTGGTAAATATTCCTCAGTCCTGAAGAATAACAAGTTATCTTTGGTTATGACTCTTCTCCAATGAATTCCTTCCAATTATGATATGCATTGTTATGATTAGTAAGGATGGATTTTAGAAAGGAATATTTTTGCTTTAAAACCACTTTCTGTTGAAACAGAAAACTTCAGAACCTCCTTCTGCTCACCTTATAAAGTGATGTAACACATTGCAGCATAAACCCCTAAATCAAGCTTCTTATCTATTGGAAACTCTAAAGCTAGTTAGCAGTTTTTTCAAATTGGGGAGAAAAATAAGACCTAAATAGCTTTAAGTACCCAATTAATTAGATTAAGTCATCAATTAATTAAAACAATGATGGTTCATGTCATTACATTCTGATGCCTTTTATAAACACCCATTCATAGAAAAACATCAGATTGGTATTAAACTGAAATAGAGACACACCATTGGTGTAGCATATATATTAATATTTTAGAATACAGTAGCTGATACCTGAACCAGACAGTTCTAGCTGAGTTTCAGTGGAAAGACCAGAATTGAAGCTTAGGTTGTTTTGCAGCTACTCACATGTTTCTGTTAGTTACTTTTCCTGAAATCTATAGGCAGGCCTATGATGACAGATGAAAATAAGTCCTCTATTAAAGTAATTTATATCATGGCTTAAAGGTTAATAGTGATTTTAAAATTTACTTTTTTAAAGACTCCTCTGGTAATATAACTAAATGCATAATAATAGTGAGGGTAGAATTTGTCTAACCTGGTTGCAGCTGTCTAAGGGTTAGACATTTCTTTTGAACTAATTATCTACTTTACCTCTACATTAAAAGAAAAAAAGATAGATTGTATGAGCTCTTAGATTGTTGTATTGTCACTTACCAACAGTGGTGAAAGGTAGTTGAGAGAAAGCCATCACTAATATCCCTGGAAATGTGTAAATATAGTTGATGATAGGACTTCCATATATAGGTACTGCAGATAAATCCAGGGAGGTTGGTTGATGTCAGGATTGTAGAATTTAATACAGTGGAAAGCTTTCAGGGTCTTCTGTAGCCTTTGCTCCTTAACATATTCAAAACTATTTTTTCTGTTGCTAGATCTCTTAAAATATTCTGGTGCAAATCAAAATTTCTTCTACTTAAGCCACCTTCATTCACACTGTCCTTTGGTAACATATTCAAAGCTCTTTAAGAATTCAAAATTAATTTAAGATTGAGTAAATTTACAGAGATTTCAAGTTTAATAAATATTAGCATGTGTAATATTATTATTAAAAAAACCCCAAACGAATTCCTGCCATCAGCTTGCTCACACCTACAGCTGGTAACGCAAGATGAAACTGCCATGTAATTAAAGTGCAAAGTTTTTTTTCTCTCAAGTCCAAGAAATCAGAGAATCACAGAATGGTTAGAAGTGGAAGGGACCTTAAAGATCATCCAGTTCTACCCACCCTATCATGGACAGGGACACCTCCCACTAGACCAGGTTGCTCCAAGCCCCATCCAACCTGGTCTTGAACACTGCTAGGGATGGGGCAGCCACGGCTTCTCTGGGCACCCTGCGCCAGGGCCTCATCACCCACACAATAAAGAACTTCTTCCTACATATTTGCTTACATAGATGCTTCAAACTGACCTGTACATTTTGAAAGGACTGTTTTCAACTGAGGTAAATCAACAAATGCCTGTGCTTATGTCCGTGGCACTGCAAATGTGTGAAACAAAAAGGTATTCTTTTTTTGTATAGTAGCAGTACTGTAGGGTACTACTATGAACATGGTATCAAAAAGTTCCTATACTAAATTTCATTCCAGTTTAAAGCAAAGCAAGCAGAAATCCCCAAATCCAAGACAACCTGCTTAATGTTGTATTTCATCATACTATTTAGCAAAATTGCTTCTATTTAGCATTTTTATGATAAGGAGCACATTTTCTAGGAAAATGAAAATGTGCATGCAATATGGCATATACAACAATAATACTTACAATTCCAGAGATCTTATATGTTATAGTCCTGTAATAAAATTGTATATATTTTTGTGCAGTACACTCAAGTACACTCTGTTTACAGCATATCCTAAGCGTATTAAATTATTTAGGAATGCTTCAGTCAGAAGAAATCTCTTAAGGCAGGCACGTAAGAGGCAGCTTTTATGTAAGGAATAGGTGGGCAAATGTAACATATTTTGGTAGATATATAACTTTTAAGTAAGCGTTACTAAAGAAATTAAAGAAGCTTAAGAAAAATAGATCAAATAGTATTGTAACTAACCTTTACCTAGAAAGAACATTTTTCTCACCTATTAGACAGATTGATTTTAACTTTTGAAAATCTGGAACAACAAAATAAAACTAACAACTTTAATCTATGCTTGTAAATAAACACTAGGCACCATGTGGAAAAGGGGATAATATTATATTTTTCTTGCTACCAACAGAATGTTCTTTATCTGATGTAACTAAATATTCTATTTTTAATATATGAAATTGGGTGATCAGCAGTCTTGTGATTTTAAGTGATAGCTTTCATATCAGCCAAATGAAAAAAATTGTGAGAGAAAGGAGTGCTACTTCAGAGCTCTATGAAAAATAGTTGTTATTTAAAGCACAAGAAAAAAAAACAAACCACAAAAGCAATTACACACAGAATCATCTTAGAATCAGGCTGTCATCCCTTTTTGCTGGAGAAAAGTAATAACATGAAAAGACACTTCTCCAGAAGCATAGAGTTTCTGTAACAGTGTGTAGGGGCAGCTGACCTGAAGTCGGTATCAATCTATTCTCTTGGTAGAGCACAGTATATGGGATGACATCTTGGGAAGGAGGTGCAAACATGACCTGGGATGAAAGGGCAGGTGGAGAGTTTCTGGCTGGAAAAGGCTTAGTTAGGAGGTCTGGAGGATTCATGTATCATCCATCTTGAAAATAATCACTTGCATGACCTTCTGTTGCTGATAGCTTGTGGAGGGATGTATCTGAGAGGGGAAATAATGAGCTCTTGACAGTGGGGCAAGGAATTATTTGAGAGCTTTGGGAGATATTTTGAATATGAAAGAAGTTTATTAGCAGTACTCACAAGAGCACACTTGTCAGCAGTATTCAGTTCTGTATTTTAACATTGCCTTCATTTTGAGACATCTTTCTCTTCTGGATTGAAGGCTACTTCAGGAGGTGCCACTGCTACCTGATAGCCTGCACACTGTTAGAGAATGTTGTTACTGCAGACAAGTGATTAGATTTTCATGAATTGTTTGTTTCTGGACTATCTGTGGTCAAAGAAGGTTTTTTTTCCCCTTGAGCTCTCTTGAACTCCAGATATCCATTCTGACATGTAAGATAAGATGGCATCAGATTAATAGATTTTTGATTTTGTTCTTATTTCGAGATGATGTTTTCCATTGTCTGACATAAACTGTATGCAGGATTTAGAGATTAGTGACCATTGTAATAATCTGCAAATACTTAATCTTTCTAGTATTAGGTAGTCTTCTGGGAAACATGTTAAATCCTTTCATTCTCTTTAGAAAATATTTTCTATGAATTTGAACATTATGGATTAAGAGAATTGTATAGCTTTACATTGGCTAAAGTAAAAAGACATGCTAGATTTAATCTAGCCATATATTTTCAAGAAGTACCTGTAAACTCACTGTGCCTCTGTTTTCTTAAGTGTGAATCTGAAATATAAAGAGAAAAAGGGCATTTTGTGAAAAGAAAAAGAAAAAAGCTATAGCATAATGATTTTTTAAGATAATTCAGAGGAAAGACAGTATGGTCTTTCATAGTATAATTATGATCATTTGTTTGCTGTTTTTTTTGTATTTTTCCCTAGTTGCATTACTGCAACAAAATCAGGATGATAGCAATCATAAAATCATTTTGGTTGAAAGATCCATCTAGTGGGTTATTTAGCCTGTCCCCCAGAACTGTGATGGGATTGGCTGGCAGGAGATGGTATAGGTAATATTTGATAGTCTGTGAAAGGAAAAGACAGATGAGAAAAAATATGTATGCCAAAATCCAGAGGGTGCCTCTTTGCGAAGTGTTATAGACATTTTAGATCAGTAACAAGAAAAGGTAGATAGCTACACCCCATTACTTCTTCCTAAACAGCCAGGTAATTACTTTTGGCATTTTGACAAGTGTTTGCTGGAGTGAAGGTCAAAGCTGTCAGCAGAGAAGATCTATGCTAATCTGCTCAGCTGGAGAAGACTCAGGTAGCTAATGTTTTGTAATTAGAAGTTGTGGAAAACAGTTTTCACTGTAGTTTTTTGCTGAGCATAAGTGAACTAATAATACAGAGTAATTTAATTTATCATAGTTTACAAAATCGGCTAAAGGGATGCTTAGGAGTAAGCAAATTGGAGAAATGGTATGTACTGTGGAAACACAGGTCTGGATTTGATGTCCTAATCCTAGACCTAAGCATGGTAAGATAAAACTGCAGTGGTTTGATGGCTGTCATTGGAACTCGACTGGAACCTCATAGTAATCACAGTAAGAAGAAGGACCATTTTTGCTGAATTGTTTTCAACCTTGATCAGCTCTGCCAGACAAACTGTTGAACTGTCACCGACAAGGAGCCACAGGGACGCAGCACTAATGAAAATATTCCTCTAATTCTTTATGACTTTACATGTAATCATAGAATCATAAAATAGTTAGGGTTGGAAAGGACCTTAAGATCATCTAGTTTCAACCCACCTGCCATGGACAGGGACACCTCACCCTAGACCGTGTTGCCCAAAGCTCTGTCCAGCCTGCCCTTGAGCACTGCCAGGAACAGAGCATTTACCACTTGTTTGAGCAGCCTGTTTCAGTGCCTCACTGCCCTCACAGTAAAGAACTTCTTCCTCACATATAACCTGAACTTCCCCTGTTTAATCCAGAGCATGTAGATAAATAGGAAAAGAAAAGAAAGGAAAGGATAAAGGTAGAGCTTTGATAAAGCTTTAAATCTAGATCTGAAGAGCAATAGGTCTATCTGAAGCATAGATTTTAATTGAGAAGAAGATACTTTTTTCTTCTGGATTTCATGATCGGGCTTTTATTGGAGGCTGTTAGGTCTTGTTGCAGGGAGCACAGAACACAACTGATTTTGGAAAGAGATCAGAAATTGCTCCCCCCT
>JANHGB010068631.1:18583-33914 GCA_026283785.1 Coracopsis vasa
CCCTGCATCAGGATGCGGCTTTTTCCTGAGCATGTTAAAAGGCTACACACAAACCTGACAACCCACACAGGAAACTAATGCAGAGAGATTCTGCTGTGAAAATGAAATTTTCCAAGTCTATATAAGTTGTAGCTATTTATACATTTATACCTGGCATTTTCCATGCAGACTGATGCTTGCAAACCTGCTAGCTGTGCCTGCTTCACCAATGTGCCACCAATAGACAACCCAGCTCAAGGCAGAATCTGATACGGTCACCAAGCAAAAAAAGCAGAAGAGCCACAATTCTGCAACTGAAAAACCACAGCCTGCTTTGTGGAACTGCCAAAAAAAGAAACCCAAGCTACAGCTGTTTTCAGGAGCTGAGCAACTCAAAGCCTCAGGTCATTTCTAAGATGACTTAGCAGGAGTACCTAGCATGCAAAGTGACCTGCCTAACTCATACCAGCAGTTATTATCCTGCCTACTCCCCTGGCACTCACTCTTCTCAGCTCTGGATAACTTTCCTTCCCAATAATTCCACTGTTACAGTCAGTGAAAAAACTCACCAATATTCAAGACCAAGAAGGCAGCTTCTGAAATAACAAATGAAATTACTGTCCCAAAGAGAACATCAACAAAAACAACAGTGAGAACTTAAATATTATAAATTTGCTCCCTGTTTTCCCACTACATTAATAATGTTAGGATTAATGTCCACAAATCTGTGTATTTCAAATGCCCGAGAACAAGGGGGATTGTGAAGCTGACCGGTTCCTTTGCCAAAGTCTTTCATTTCTGCATTATGCTTCCAACAACTGATGAGAACGTAATATAAAGCTCTAGATGGTAAACTGAATTCTACTTTTTTCCTTCATTCAACACAATTCAAAGCATAAAAACAAAGCACAAGGTGGCACTTTCCCCTTTTGTAAAGGTAAACTTATTTTCCCCTAAAACTACAGCAAAAGAAACCCTTTTATTTCTGCTGCCTTGCTCCCCTTCCAGGAAGAGAAGGAGCGGTGCTGCTGTCCCATTAAACAGCATGTCCACCCGCTCAGATAAGGCAGGCTTGCCTCTTGAATTTGCATGTGAAAATTACCCTGCTTCAGCTCTGGAAATTACGCTTGTAGGTGTAAAGAGAGTAGCTTTTCTGCTTTGAAGTTTGCAAGGCAGCAACGATGAAGGCAGGAATTAACTCAATACCGATTACCAGCTCTTGGTCTCCTCCACATCAGACTTTTGAACACAGAACAGAAACACACCAAACAGCCAGGTTACGTTTCTTTTCGTGATCCAAAGCCCTCAAAGAGAGCAGACGAAAGCTGTATTTGTTCCTGGAGCCCAGCCTTTCCTCTGAGCTGTCTGTGACTGACTCAGGCTTGTGTTGGAAAAATACATCTTCAGAGAAGTGCCAACATCAAACACACAAGAGATTTTACAGGTACACGCATTGAGGCCTCTCTGTGAAGTGCTATTTCCCAATGAAAGCATGACCAGAAGGCACTGGAATATTTTAATACTAAGAGGGGCACTCACATTCTTCTCTAGGATGCTATCAAATATGGGTTAACCTTTTCCTTTTCTTTTTGCTAATGGCCCCTTAATTATCATCACAAACTTCTAACTTGGATCCTCCACCAGGAAATCACTTAAGCATGCACTTAACTCCATCTTCATTTAAGCAAGCAAGCAAGCAAACAAACACAGCTCCCAGCTTCACATACTGCAAGCATTTCCCATAGTGAAATAGCTAGTTATGTGCTTCTTCAAAGAGGGGATGCAGTGTCAAAACCAATCCTGAAATCCATCATCTCTGGAGCAAAAGGTATCAGTTAACAAATGCACAACAGCTCTGGCCAGCAGGGAGGAGAGGAAAGCACATCCCAAGGCTGCTGGTTAGACACGCTCTCATGGGGGACAACTATAAGGTGGAGATTGAGAAATTTATGCAGACCTTGCTGGTCTCCCAACCTAATCCACACTCTTCTGCAGGGGTAAGAAACTTAGTATAGAGAGCTCTGGTCAGGATGTGTCTTGCTCTCTGTAGATGCTGTCCTAATTTCTTGAGGACATCTGCATTGCTCTGTAATGGCTATTAGTCTTCCTGGTGCTCTCTGGACTTGATAAATGGCACTCAAACGAAGACCACCTAGAAAATAGGTGGGAAAGGCTTGGGTCCACTCTAACATTATTTTCCCCCATTCCTTGAATGCTCAGTGCACTTTTCAGCTGTGACTTACACACAGTTATGTCTCAGTCAGAATCAAAAATACACCCATGCAGAATGAAAATTACATTATTCCTTGATATTTTAATAATGATCCCTGAAAGACAACTTACTGGATCAGTGCCTCTGTATCCATCTCAGTTTATGAAATTAAAACCTTTGCAAGATCTAATAACTAGAGAAAGAAGAGGTTTGGGGGAAAAGAGATGCCTCCAGCCTATAATTTTGCTCTTTTCCTTTTGATAATTTCCTCAAGCTAAAGAGGAAGAATATAAAGGAGCTAATTCTGTAGCTTGAAGAGTATGCTCGGGAGTTCAGTCCCATCAACAAGCAGTGAATTTCCTGACAGTATATATCATGTAAGTTTTGAAAACATAGTGATTAGAGTCAGATAAGCAAATCAAATGTGAAATGTGCTGAAACACTGCCCAAAATCTGGAATAAACTGCCATGAACTGACTGCTTGCTGCCTTCTACCTTTCTCAGTGTTTGCTCTCACCCATCCCAGTGTTCTCTGTGAATGCTGTCACTGAATATTGTCCCCTGAAGATTAGGCAGCCTATCGCTGGCAGCCCACCTTTCTTCATGGCCATATTTGCCTATTTGTTCTTGTGCTTACCTTTGATGTACTCCTGACAGCAACTGGAGTTAGGCCCAAATGTTGATGGGCTGAATGATAGGAGCTCCTTTGATCTTCCCATGCAGGCTTAGCAATCCCTGCCAGATAAGGACGCTGAAGGTCGCACCAGGATGGATGTGAAGTACCTCACCCTGTGCCTGAGCCAGATGTGTGGCTGTGTTACACAGCTACACAGGCAGAATATTCAGGTCATGGTTTTGTGGAGACTTACACCTACAGCAGCAAAAGACCCCTTTTAGTCTTGGCTCTGTTATCTAAGTTAGTGACCATCTATCACCAGCAATCTTTGAGCAGTGTGGAAAGAAGAGGTTAAACTGAACCAAGGGCTGATAACTGCAGACTGCAGTAAATTCACAAAGAGCCTAAATACTCAGGCTGAGCATCCAGCTTAAAATCCACACTGACACCTACTGAAATTCTGAGAGCAGGCAGCCTCTTCCCTTTGCTCTGCAGAATGGCATGTGTTCAGAGAGCTCTCAAGGCCAAAATTCACTTCTTCAGATTGGCTAATTTGAGTTGGCCCATTAAGCATTCCTGAAACAGTCTTAGATAGTCAATTGTAATCTAGAAATGGTCTGTAGATGGGGCTCCAGCAGGAATCCTTGAAATAAACTGCAGTAAAAAGAGAAAATGATAGGCCATAATAGAATCACTCCATTCAACATAATGGAAAATAAAGCATAATCAGTGATTTGAAGAGCAACACACTGTACTAAGCACCACGCATTACTCATTCTCTTCAAATGATCAAAATTGCCAGGTTTTTCTCATGTCTAGAGACCAAGCAACCCCATAAAGAAACTGCTGAATATCAAGAGGAAGATTTTTCTCTACCAAGAAAAACCCTTTGGCAGCATTAGAGTCTTGCAGTCTGCATCTTAAAGGCTGCAGACAATATTCAAAGGAATCATTTTAGATTTGACGATAGCCATGAGTGAGTCCCATTACACCTCTTAGCCAGCCTCTGGACCTCACCAAAGGCTCATTTCCAGAATATAAGAGCATGAGGAACATTAGGCTCAAAGTGAGAGTAAATCTACCTGATGTATTGTTAAACTTGTCAGGCCTTTGTGATAAATTAGCAGTATCTAACCTAGAGCCTGAGTCGCATTGTCAGAGAACAGCATTTGTTGCACAGTATGGTCTCGCTGCTTCGAGCACAGCGCACGCATAAATCTTGTTAAGGAACTAAGCATAACTAATGCTTTCTGTAAGCAGTTGTGTGTATGATTTGAGTATTTAGGAACTCAACCTTCTGAGACAAACTGGCTTTCACACATACCGATGGTGGCTACTTAGTCAAGCCAGGAGCTGCTGAACAGCCTTGTGATGTCAGTTTCGAAGCAGATTTCCCCTTATGTCAAGATGTGACCTCATGTAAGGAAATACAAAAAGAGGTCTCGTTCCTAAATGCTTCACGCTCCAAGCTCTGGAGGTTTACAATTATTGTGCAGAACAGTGAGACCCTGATGCATTCACCTGGGAGAAAGCATACAGAGGTCTGGTGTTGCCGAGAAGCTATTTACAACTGGGTGTAAAACAGGCAGCAATGCCATCTTCCCCCTGACAAATTGCCCCCTCCTCCTGTGAGAAAATCAAACACCTAATGGAGAGAGCACCCCAGAGTAACTGGCCCCCTTCAGTGCTGAGCAAGAGCCTATCCTAGCGTGAAAGTCACTGTGTATGAGGTAGCCTTTGGCATTCCTGTACCATGAGGAACTGGAAGCAGGGAGCAACAGGGGATATAAGAATATCTACGGGACCTCTGCTATTAGCCATGAAAATCTGCAGGATGTACTGCCAGAGCTAACTTCGTGCCTGATTTTCCCACTCCATGGATACCTTCAGGAGCTTAAGCCATCAGCACAGCTCCATGGTTTCTTCCTAGTACAATAAGTATTTCTGCAGCACGTGTGAAAACTTGCACTGAAGACATTTTGCTGCGTTATGAGAGAAAAGCTTGAAGGGTTTAAAAGGCAGTTTTTCCTGCCAAAACTGAGGAGAACAGATTTGCAAGCCAAATATGTATTTCTAGCAGAGCTTTGGTAGAAGTGGCAGCAAAGACAAAGAGCTATTGATGTGTTAGGAAACACCTGAGAATGGTCACGTAGGACTTTGGGCTTCTCTTCCCAAAAAGGTGGCAGGATGAATAGCCCAGCTGAAGTGCAGTTGCAAGGGCTGTCAAGCATTGGATCAGGTTGTCCAGGGAAACGGTGGAGTCACCATCCCTGGAGGTATTTAAAAGATGTGCAGATGTGGTACACAGAGACATGGTTTAGTGGGGACTTGGCAGTGCTGGGTTAACATTTGGACTCAATGATCTTAAAGGTCATTTCCAACCTGAACAAATCTATTCTATTTGATATTTGCTACCCACCTCTGAATGTCCATCTGTCTTTTAATCAGACATGCATGGCTCATCTAATGCACTGCAAAGCAGTCCATCTTTGTCTATATCACCTGTATGAATAACCTCCAAAATCTGAGCATCTCACAATCTTTAATGCATGAATCATCACAACACTCCTGTAAGGTATGAAATGACGTTTTGCTAACAAGAAAAGGAGGCCCAGAGAGGAACTGTGCCAGACTTTCATCAAAATCAAAGTTTACCTAAGAAGATTTGCCAAAGATCAGGGAGAAGATCTATACAGTGAAATTCTGTTAATTCCCTCAGCTGGTTCCCAAACAAGGGACTGTTCTTGCTCCCAGTTGGAAAATAAGATGAATTATTTTATTCTGTCTATGCAAACTTGCATTCAGTTGTTGTGAGGTCAGAAGCTGAGACCAAAACAAAGATGAAAAAACCTAAAGCTGTTCCTCTGCTGCTCTTCTGTCCCCCTCAGTACCATGGTGTCCCCTGCTCTGCCTGTGCTGTGACACCTGACAGGCCCAGAACCCCCCTTTGCGATTCAGCTCGAGAAGGGGATGCTCGTGTTTTACATCAGATTGTCGAAATTAATCCCCGCTTTCTCATCCCTCTAATGCACTACACGGCTCTTCAATCGATACGCTCCTCCCAGGGAGGGAGCAGGTACATGCTCCGAGTTCCGCTTCGCTGTGTGCCATTGTGTGCTGGAACCGGAGTCTGTCACCCTCTTGTCATGTTAAGAGAATAATATAATTTAATCTTTCCAGGCAGTTTAAATGAAGCTGCTCTACCCTGAAATAGATACACGGGTGTACAACATGCAACAGACAGACCCTTCGATAAACATGTTACCCATGTCGCTATCACACCCAGGGATGTTAAAGATGTCCAGGGTCGTGTTCCCCCCAGCACAGAAAGCTGTCACCCCATATGAAGGGGACCACAGAAAGCTGTCACCCCATACAAAGGGGACCAATCTACTATTTCTTTGTGTCACTTCTGGAGGTTAAACAGACTGACCGGCAGGTTTCTCTTTCAAATGCTTTTACTTTAGCAGAGGGCTAGCTTCACTTCATGGGACCTCCCTCACACACAGGGGTGCGCATGGCACCAAGTATGACTGTCCTCTCACATCATCACACAGGAGAGATTATTCCCCTTCTCCTTGTGTTCTTATACAAGACATTTTCTATCCTTACACTTCTTACACATTACAACAGCCATTCCAACCTCTTCCCATTAGACTACTTCCACTCACTTAGAGGAGATATTTTCTGCTTTCATCACGCAGCAACTCCTCATCCTAGTCCTATATGATCATACATTGCCTGCTTCTCCCTCACTGCTTTGCTGTGCTGGGAACTGGGAGCACAGCTTCACCATGGGGCCAAGAACACTCACAGTGTGCAGTCAATTGTACTAGAGAAATAATAGGCATAAAATATTAGTTAACAGAAATTTGGAGCACAGATTCATACCCTTCACATACACTGATTCCTGTTGTTAGAAGCATCACCGATCCCAGAAATAGCTGGTGTGTGGTTGGATTTCCTACTGGGGAACATCCACAGTGACATATTTGCTGCCTATCTGAGGGCTTTCTAAAGATATCTTTCAAATATCATTAAAAACCTTTACTCCAATTTCCTTCCACTTCAGTTTACAGCCAGACAACACATTTGTCCCCTCCAGAGAAAGAAAGAGAGTTGCAATCAGTTTGAAAAACCTTACATATCTCTGAGCTGGAGAGTGTAATCCCTCTTTAAACAAATACTTCCTTTCTACTGCTCTAACATTCTCTTGGCACAGCACTTAGGTTTGGAAACAAACTCTCCCTGCCACCTGAGAGACATAGTTTGTGTGTCTCGTTACAGAAGGCCAACAAACGGTGGGCTTTCAATGCCAGGGAGACCCTTGGAGCAATCGGTGCCTTGTAAAAGAGTGTTTCTGCCTGGTGCTCAGTGGTTTGGGGGCTTTTATGTATTTGTAAGTGATTTTGCATTTGTGGTCTTGTGGGACAAATAACATTGCTGGAACCAAGCAGCATGACTAAGTATAACACAAACTTCCTCGTGAGCCTCTTCTGGCACAGCTGAAAATTCACCTCCAACGAGGCAGCTGTGACAGCCAGCACTGGGGCAGATCTGAAATGAAGGCCAGGCACAGGCTCAGCTGTAAGAGCTGAAGTATGACAGTAAATAATCTCCTCAGGGATTAAACCAGATTGCTAACTGCAGAAAGCCTCCCGAGGCAGTTTTAGGGACAACCAACCAAGGCAATTGCCCAGAGCCATGTCTGTGAAACAGCACAGCTAAGCCACATCAAGTGCAGTCACTCAGGAGTGGTACCTGCCTCTAGACTCAGCTCAGCATCATTTCAAGCCTACAGGCAACTCAACCTAACCAAGACACATTCCCTGTTTCCTTCTAATGGAGGTTTCCTGATCATGGGCAGGACAAATCCCCCATCCTCGGTAAACTGTGACCCTTGCTAGAGGAATAACATTTGCACTACTTCCCTCCTTTGTGGAGTTTATGCACTTCAAGCCCACAGCAAACCATTACAGCGTTTATTCTGACATCCTGTATATCACAACCGCCTAAAAATCACCTGTAATCTTGTATGGAGGCCAAAGTTTGTGTGTGGGAAAGCTCCTCTGCAAGAGCAACCCCAAGTGCTCTAACTCCCATTCACACTGCTGACATTTGGCAGGCTTGGAAGTGATTCATGAAGTTGGTTGTTGAGAGAAGGGTCTGCTGAAGTGGTTTTGGATCTCACTGCTTTCAAAAATGGAAAGTGACAGTAACACTGAATGAACAGCTTCACAAGTGTCTGAGGTTCTGCCCTGGAAAGCCCAATACCTGCAGGTGTGGAGTACGTTGAGCCATGGGACCTGCCTTTCCAAATAGATGGCTGCTGTCTGTGGGGTGCAGAAATCTGTGCTCACATCTCTGCCCTGTGCAGTGCTTGACAACTGAGAGAGGAAAGGAAAGCCAAGAATGAAAGAGTAAGTGCTGCTCTAGAGCTGCCAGTCCTTTGGGGGTTGCGAGAGGCTGGAGCAAACATTTCAGGTGCAAACAGTGCACGACAATACACAACCTTAGTGGCTGGAGCACGGCCCCATGGGGTAGTGTTACACGTCTGTGTAATACTCATGGCCATGTTCAAACACGCTTTCCCTGCTCAACCATCAGAGTCTTTACAAGCAACAGACCGGGTACATTGCATGAATACAGCTTATTACACAGTGGAAGGGGACTGTAAGCCAGCCTAGTGCTCAAGAGATGGTTGTGCAGTCAAGGGCAAATGAGTAGCAGCAGCTCTGTGCTTCACCATCCATCAGCAGAGCTGCCACAACTCCCCACCTGTGGCTCCTAGCCTGCCCTGGTCACACAGAACTGTTAGCTAACCCTCCATAGAAGAGAGTCTCAGAAAATACAGCAAGGGCTGGTCCAGCTCCCAACCCAGAAGATGCTCTGTAACTTTCTGGTATTCATTGAATTGTTCTCCACATCCCAAAGGAATCAGTGCAGAACTGATGAGAAATTTTCAGGCAACACACCATTTCAGTGGAAGATGCTCTGTTGCTGAATCCAAGACATTCTGTCAGAAATGCCCTGTAAATTTCCAACACATCACAGTGGGCACACAGACATGGATTCCAAGTGGGCTACTGGATGGGAATCCTGTTTTCTTCATGCTTTGCTAGCAAAGCTGGGCTTCCAGGCTCTGTGCTGGGGAGCTGAGCATCTGGAAAAGCAGGCAGTGCAGTGCCATAGTGGCACACAGGAGCTGAGAGCTCCAGATGTGACGGTGGTGAGGGAGCACAGATGTGGAACATGTAGCACACAGGCTGCCACAACCTGGGCATCCCTGCTGCCTTCATCCTTAGACACATGATGTGCCAGGAGTTCTGGGTGTTTTTTTGACTCAGTCCCAAAATTTCTGGGTTTGAGGCATTTCTAAACTTCCAGCTTCATTTTGTGACAAAATCAGTTTTCAGAAAGAGGAAGTTAATGCATCACCAACAGAAATATTTCTGAGAACTTCATGTTCTTCATGACATAATATGTGCGAGATTTGCCTTGGACTTTGGACTTCCCAAAAGAGAGGGAATTCTGTACTTCAGATCCCAAGAGACTTTGTAGGTACTAAAGAAGTAAGGAAAGTTAATGATGGCTAAAGCCACTGAAATATTGATTCTCAGAAGGAAAAATATTCCCATTTTTCTAGCCTCATCCTGCTGACATACACGAAGCTGTATTAATTCTCAATAAAATTAAGAGAAGAATGAGGTGCCTTTTATAGGAAAAAGCCTGTAACTACAATAGATACTGACCATGAATATAAATGGGAACATATACAAAATTAGGCCAGGCAAATTAGCTGGTGCTAAAAGCCCAGATATAGCCCACACATGCCAAATGTTACTCTGGAGAAATCTTGTAATTGCTCTAAGGGTAGGCTTAAGATACTGTAAGTAAAAGCCATTCAATAAGCAAGCGGAGTATATAACAGACTGATAGCAGGAATATCATCATGTGGAAAATGCTTCTTTCCATCTCCATCTAGTGGGTCAAAGGAGCTATTGCTTTATCCCGTGATGCTTTCATGGCACCGTGTGTGGAGATTTACCCGCATTACGCAACAAGCCTTGCGGTCCCCTAATTCTTTCCCCATGGCTTTCTGCTATTCCCCTTGCTGCATCTCTCCCTGTCTCTCTTTTCATAACAAAAGAGTGATTCTTTGAGTTTCCCCATTTTGCTTAACGGCATTCATGGCACATTAGGGCCATTTTACACTGAGATTTACAGCAGTGTCACGAATAGGGAAAATTGTTGTAAAATAACCATGGACAACGTTATAAAATAGCAATAAAATCAGCAGTAATGCACAGCTGTGTATTTATGTCTGCCACCTGTTCACTTCACTTTGGGTTCTTTTTAAGCCACCTTTAATCAGATCAACCAGTTCAGCAAAGGAATGATCTGATAATGTTTCATATGAAAGCAAAGGTCCAAATTTCAGGCAGCTCTCCCAGCCCTTATACAGAGACACAAAGAGAGAGCATTCACTGTACACACGGGTACATGTGCACCAAAACAGATAAGATACATCATCCATACTGCTCATGTGTGACAGCAGTCAAATAATCATCTCTATATGCCACACATGCACAAAAACATATATCCACACAGACACACACTATAAACACACATTTGATCACATGTTGTAGGCACAATTATCATCTGCTTTGCCATTCAAAGTCCTATGCCCTGTTCCCAGACTGCAATCCATAGGTCCCATGTAGAAAAGTATTTTGTGGCTGTGGCCTGCAGAGAGCTGGCTGGTCATTGGCATAATTCATCTATGTAAGAAGTAAAAAAGATGATGGCAACTCGATATCCAAGCCATGAATCATCAGTCAGTGACACTGGGTTCAGTGTATCCCCACCATCGGGTGACAACCAGTGGCCAAAGAAGGTTCAGCCCAGCAGCCCTTTGATTAGGTGACAAAGGCTGAAGAAGGTGTAAAAACAGTGGGGCTGAAAGACATTAACTTTGTTCTTTAGACCAGCTCCCAACCTAAACTGTCCATGAGGGGCTACACTTAATACTTCAGCACCAAATACATCTTCTACTTAGTGCTGGAATAGTTTGCCAAGGCCATCCTTCTTAAGCAAGTCAGAGTGGACTGAGATCAGCCACTACTTGCAGAGAGCTGATTTCGTACCATTTACAACTTGCTTTCCACCTGTAGCAAACATTTTTACATCCAACACTCCGAAATAATTGCTGTGGGATCTGTGAACAGCCTGGTGCACTTAGATATCTCAATTTGCTTTATGGATCATTTTGTGACGAACAAGGGCAGAACAGCCGCCTTGGGTAACATCCAACCAACAGTGATAAAAAGCAGCCCGGTGTGCTGTACCACCTAGGAGGAACGTGTGAAAGGGTCTGTCAAAAAACATTTGGATAAACTATCAATAACCCTTCTTGTGCAAACCCCAAAACTCTGTGGAATGGAAAGCGCATGGGCTGAATTTTCAATGTCCTATCCTGACACAGCCAGTGCTGTCACAAACCATTAATGGCTACACTTAAAGCAGTTTTGTTTGGATGCTGCTGCTCTGTTTGTAAATGATGCTGCCTGATTAACACACATTTTTAATGTCACCTCTGAATCAGGAGGCATTTCTCATTGCACAGACACCCGGTGGGCAAAACATGAGCAAAAACTGCAAATGAAAGCAAGTGGAGAGCTGGTGAGAAGCTTCAACTGAAATGCAGTTTTCTGATGCCATCCTCCACGATTTGTCAAAACCAGTTACCCCCACAGCAAATGCAGTGTGTTACAGCAAAGCAGAGAGGAATGGGAGATACAGTGCCTGAATTACAGCTCTTTTGAATTTCAGTTTTAATCATTTAAGTACCCAACATCTTGGGTTTCCTCCTAAATACTTGGTACGTTCTCATTTTTAGCAGGAAACTCAGAATTGTCTCAAGCTCTTCCAGCCAAGAGGCACAGAACACCTCTTAGATAAACAAACAGTAATGATATTACCACAGAGCAAAACACCGTACAAAAGAACTGCTTGAAGCCATATTAGCCCTGATTTTAGTCATCACTGAGTCACACATGGAGGGAGTGAGGCACGAGTTAGGCTCCAGGACCATTAGCAAACGCTTTCCTTTCTCTGCTCCTCAATTCACCTACCCCTGCCCTGGGCAAAATGAAACTTTCTTTAACTCCCAAGCTTTGTGGCTGAATACATTACTAATTGTAAAACACTCTTCCCTCAGTAGCTAGATGAAAAGGATACAGAAATTAAAACAATGTATACTGGATTATTATAACAGGGATGATATGAAAGCCCTTGTGGAAGTGATTGAATGCCATAGGATAAAGTCTTTCAGTGATGACCCTAAAGCTATAATGAGCTTCTCATCTCGTACAGCTTCTCCAACTAATATAATGTGACAATGGAAGAAAAGGAATATCAGGCTTTTGTGGACCAAAGCCTGAAGGCAAATCTTTCCTTATCTGAAGTTCTGCAGGTCAAAACGGGATCAAGATTCTTCGTCACCTGCAAGCAAATAATTACCCCAAAGGTGAAAGACAAGTAACTGAGGACCCATCCAAATTACACAGAGCTAGCACAGCACAAAGCAAAAGATTTCTAATGTGGTGATCTTTCTCATGGTTATTTGTCACAAGTATTCCTTTATCTGATGGTTTCTGAGGAAAAGACAAGGATCAATTCTGGCAAAGAAATCTCTACCCTGCAGTTGAATTTTCAAAGCTACGATAGATCATATGGACATTGTATAGAACTGAAAAGAAGGTCAGGAAACACATGCAGCCTAGCAGTTAGTGTTGCATTTGAGATGCACGAAGGATCAAGCAATGATAAGCTGGATACGGTGTTGAAGTTAATAGGAAAGTACACAAAGCAATAATGAAGCATATACTTCAAAAGCATGACCCCACTCCTAGCCACAAAGGCACACAAATTAAAACTGAAGTTTGCAGTAAAGCCTGTGAGGAGTGTATGCGTGCAAGAAGGGGGGATGAAGAAATTAAAATGCACCGTTTTCTACTATTTAAATGTCACTGTTCACAAATCTGTGGGAGAAAAGAATCAATTCACCCCAGTGCTTCTGACAGGAGCTTCCTTAAGGCAAAAACCTTTGATTTTTTTCAGGTTTTGTTTTCAAATTTAAAATTCTTATGGCCTCTTAAATTTCAGACATCTCTTTTCTGCTCTAAATGAGCTCACCAGGGCTGGGGGTGGTTCAAGGGACATTAAAAAAAAATCAATGAAATTCACTTTGCCATAGCCCTTAGTCTTTAAATATCATTCCTTAGGCAGAGAGCAAGCGACCCGACCAATTTCACCCACCTCATATACATGACCGCTGCTCTTTGGTGGTGCTACCTCTTGTGCACATTAGATCACAGACACATAGCACTGTAGTGGTATGAACAGGGCATCAGAAGATGGCTTAACTGCCCACCAAGCACATGATAATAAGGAAATCGAATGCTGAGTTACATAGCCCGCTAGCACCAGCGATAAAGTACAGCTTGTGACAACGTGCTGCTCCGAGTTAGCAAATCAGGGGTTTATTGCTGTTTTATTTGGCTGCTGCAGAGGGAGGCTTTTAAAAGCTTAGGTCAATGTCAACCATTTTTAGAAGCGACAGACATCCGCAGTGAAGAGGAGCTTCAGCTGCAGACTCAGCCCTTCAGAAGCAGGCCATGAACACGCTGCTCTGGACAGACACCCAAAAGCGGAGGCACTCAAATCCAAGGGCTACAGCTGGAATATTGGGGCCAGGTGTTTATTTCTCCCTGAGTCTTCCAATTTACTGACACCAGGAGACGGACTGGCCAAGAGGAGATGGGAAAATACATGCTGTCATTCTGATCATGTTCCCAATTAACATGACATCATTCCTTATCATGGCAGGTGACACCCTGAAGGAAAGAAAGAACTAACAACTTCCACACATGCCAAGGACCTGATTCACCTTTGCTTTACACCAGCTTTCCGTGCCACAATCCAGTCAAAAACTGTGTGAATCAGACCTGTGGTTTTTATCAGGGATCTGGCTGGCTGGTTACTTCTAAAACAAAATAAAGCATGAATTTAGAGTTATGATCCTGCCACCATGGAAGAAAACTCAAAGGAGTTGTCTTCAGGCTTGAAAGGGACAGAGTTCTCCCTGGTGCATCACCACCACGCTGCTGAAGGCAATGGGGTCTGGACCTGTCTAAAGGACTGCAGAGATGACTTAACTAGGTTCACCTTCATCCCGTTGCTTAGTTCCTTCTCCACTACATTTCTGCCCACCTTACCAACAGCTACAGATTTTGTAGCTTCAGCTACTGCAGAAAAGTGGCTTTTCCCCCCTGTTTTCCCTCTGGTAACATCTCATCACACATTGGGTTGTCTCCAAGGTCCTGCCCTGTCCTGCAGTGCTGACTATCATTTACATCCATGTCAGAAACACAAGAAATACCTGCGACTATTCTGAGGCAACAAGGAGCGAACCTGACAGATTTCAGTGAACCTGATATGTCCCCATCACCAGGGTCACCATAGAGACACAGAATCCCAACACCAATAAAACTCAAGGTAACCCACCTGTAAACAGCAAAGAAATAAGGGAAGAGGAAGGGAGAGGACCACGCACCAAAGAGGTGGAAACATATTCAACTGAGAACTGCTATGAAACACCACCACACACCCTACAATCTACCACATGCACAAGCAGCATGGGCTTGCTGTTTTCCTCCTACATGTAACTGCAGCTCTGACTCTCAAAAATCTCTCTCCTTCTTTTCCCTTAATCAGGAACCTTAACCACATGGAGTAAACAATGATCTTGGCCTAATTTGCAATGCTTAGCTAAGATCTGTCTGTCTGTAAGTGCTATGTCAGTGTATTTGCTCTAGGTATTAAGACAGTCATCTCTGCTGCTGAGCCTGCAGCAATATTTCTACAACTTCAAAGGCCCTTACAGAAAATAATATCTTTTGGCTAATTAAATCAGAATATAATGTAACAAAGATTTTTTTTCCCCTTCTCTTCCTTGAGTTTCTGCTTTCATAACCTAATCAGGCATTTTACTGGGTGAAACATCTCTATTAAGTCTCATTTCTCAGCCACATGATACAAAAACAGGATGATAATTGAGGCTGCATAATTGATGTACGCAGTGACAGAATATAGAAAAGGGCTCCATTAGCCAGGTCACATCATTAGCATACATTACGTTCAACAAGATTGCTCTCTTCACCTCCTATTTATTAATGGGTTAATCCAGTCCCATCAGCTTGAATACATCATTGTTTAGGTCCTTTCCTGTAAGATACAGTAGCTCAGTTTTACATTAGGAAAGAATTGCTGCCAAGGGCAATAAAATCCAGTAAGTGTCAGCGATGCAGTGGTGCTGCTTGCAGAAGCCCAATATGCTGCCTGCTAGCAGTCTCAGCTCTAATGGCTCTTTCTTCCTAGAGCTACATTAAGGAGCAGGTGGGGTTTTTGACAACCCGGATGAGGAGTACTGGTGTCTCTGTATGTGAATGTAAAATACCCAG
>JANHGB010068632.1:2139-13926 GCA_026283785.1 Coracopsis vasa
TGCTGGCTCTGGGCTGTCCCATGGGCAGCGTGTGGGGATCAGGTCCCCCCTGAGTCACCCAGAGCATCCCTGGCACTGGCGCCACACACGTGGCTCATCCCAGGGCAATCCCGAGGGAGCTCCCATGTGGTGGTGTAGGCTAGCAGTCGTTCAGTGTTTCTGTAATCTCCTCTTTCAGATTGGCATTGTGCAACAATAAATCACAGAAAACCACACAGAGTAGATTGCACAGATCCATTTGTCTCAGTTTCATTTATATATAAAAAGGAACCACAAGCTTGTGTTTAGGGTTCCTTTATGCTATTTCAATCTTCTAATTGGATGTCATTGGCTTCCAGGAAAAACTGATTTTATAGACTGAGTGAAGATTCACCTTCTCTGAAATTATAGGACTGGATTAATACAGTAAGGTGACCATGGCAACGCACAAAACTATTCTCCACAGGCAGAACATAGGACTAAACTAAATTGATTATGCCAATCCCAGAGGAAATTTCTTCCACCTTCTCCATTACCTGTCTGTGCATCTGGGTTTTAAAAAGAAAAAAACAAAAAGCAACCCAAAACTTAATAATATTTTTTTTCCTGAAAATACTTCACCTTATTGAGCAGTCCTTCTAATGAAATCCCTTTGAAAACTTTATGGCAATTCCTGTGACCTCAGTCGTGGAGCAGTCACTCTTATTTATACCACATTGAAAAAGCAATCAGTAAAACAGCTTTTTATATTTACTAATTTACCATCTTTCTATATGCAGTCTATGTAAGGAATCCATATATCCTTTTACCTTGTGCATTGGAGTTCAGCAGGAGAACACCATGAGCATTGGAGTCAGCTTCTACACACAAGTAGAAAGGGTGAACTCCATAGAGGTTGGCAAATGGCTGAAATACAAACAACACATTAGGTATGGCTTGACTTTACTATTTTTCATGCTTTCTGTTAGCTAGGTACATATGGGAAGACAAGGAAATTAATTCATTCATAGTTAGAGATTTGTTTTGAAAGGTTGGGGATTTTTTTCATCTAAACTGGTATGAAGTCAAATTGACAGAAAAGAGATATTTTTTTCTGCCTCATCATGATAGCACTTTTTAGTTTCCCCTAAAAAGTTAAACCTGAATACTCTGCCAAAACCCCCAAAATGACACTGGCAAGAACAGCTTTGCTAGTTAAAATAGATTCACCAACCACTGACTCAAGTTTAGCCGAACATCTAATGGGTCCTGCTGAAGTCCAGCTTCTTTGGATGAACACGGATTGAACTAAGCATGAAATTAAATGCTTTCCTGAACCAGGATCTTGGCACACAAAATACTTTTTTTTCCCCTGAAAACTAACTGCATCGTGAGAAAGCTTCTGATAAAAGGTTTCAAAGTTCCCTTAGAATGACTCATGGTTTTGTCATTTAATTAAACTTTAAGACACCTGTGAAGTGTGTGACATTCCGTGTTCAGCACTGATTCGCTTTAGCAGTGCTACCATACAGAGAGAGGTGCTTCCTCAGCAAAGCTGTACCTCACCACCTCCTTGTGGTGATACAACTTAGGACAATGTGCTGCACAAAGTGAATTACCTCTGGTGCCTGATCTCTGCTGAACATGCCATAGGTAGCGAAGTCCATGCTGTGTTTGAAGGATGGGTGCTCGTGTTCACCAAACCCATACACTGAAGTGGATGGCACAGTAGTTGAGATCTGAAGATACTGGTTGGAGAAAATCAGATCAGCGAGGGGACTGTCCCACCTACAACAAACGGAGGGGGACATGATTAGTTTGCTTCTCTTTGTTATGCATCATTTGGAGTTCACATCTGCCTGTTTATACTTCTTCTGTATTTTGGAGACTAACAGTATTAAAAAAAACCCACAACGCTAAATTGTGTGCAAGCCTCTAACACACTTAACCTAACACACACTGAATTCATCTTGCAGTGGTTGCAGTTATCTCATCTACTGATACAATAAAATGCATCCGTATAATTTTGAAAGGAACAACTAAAATGAGAGAAGACACTATCTATAATCCTATTACCAAAATAAGTGGTTGCTTGTGGTATTTCTATGACAACCAAACACGGCAGACTAAAAATTGTTATTACGCAGTGGGGTTCAGAATCCTTAATGGGAACAACAGACATTTCATGTTACCAGTTTTCACTTTCTAATCTTTTGCTGGATCAAGACCCAAATATTCGTTACCCCTACTTTATGCAGGCACCTGAAGCAGAGCGATAGGTTCCTCCAGACTGCTTGAATGAGATGTTTTTAATGTGATGACTCGCTTACTTCTCTCACCAGTTTAACACCTTGATTTCTACTGAATCATCTGTGGACACAGGCTCACATTTTAATTAGGTATTACATTCTGTTTCCTATCTCTCGTGCTATAATGAGCTGCATGCTAGATGGGAGAGAATATAGTCAAGCTGTGGAGAAGTGTTTTGTTAATGGCACTGTGTATGCCATGAGTACCACATTTAGATAGCACCCTCTTGAGCCTTGTTTAACCATGAATTTGTTACAGCTAATTAAAATAAATGAGCCAAAGCCATAGAGCATAGAAGTGGCATAACTCTCCTTTTAATGGTCTTTTGTCAATGATTTTGACAAAATTAAATGGTTGATCAAATTGACCAGTAAATTAGAGCTGGTCTCACTATGCTGGCCTCTCCTCGAGGAAGCAAGGATGGCCACTCACAGGGATGCCCAGAGGTGGCTCCAAGGTACCCTCCTTCCTCTCCATGCAAAGCAGGCACAGTCTATCCCTAAAGTGTCCTAGTTTTAAGCCAAGCACACATAGTGGTCTGTCTTATTCTAAAAAGGTCTGTTTGGCATTCCTCACAAGCAGGAAAAGTAAGATTTTGTATTTAAACCTTGATCTGGTTGCTTGCCAGCAGCAGCCCTCACTTCCTTCCATCATCTCCTCCACCTACACGCAGTACTGAATAAGGTTATTTTTTTATAGGAAGGTTAATGCACGCAAAATATCCCTGAGAATCAGATCCAGCCCTTGGCAAACAGAGGCCTTTCTGCAAGAGGCTGCTGCTGTGTAGGAACAGGGGTGGGCTCTGTGGAGCTGTCCAAAGGAGCGCCGTCACGTAGCTCTGCTCTATGGCAAGGCAGGCACAGTCACTGCTCTGAACAGACCATGGGATTATGCAAAAAGCAAAGCATGCCAGAGGCGAGATGCTTTGGGAAGAGCTTGAATATCTGTCCTAACTCATTGAGCACTCTCCATGATGTCTGTTGAGAGGACATGAGGCTTTGTACATTCATGGTACCCACATTATGGCACTGACATTTCCCATCGTGAGAGCAATTAGTGTTGCCATGGCATTAAAAATGCTCCTTCTGCTCAGCAGAGGAGGGTCACTGGGGTAGAGCAAACTCCAACCCTAGGAACAACCCCTCTGCCCCACCATGTCTTTCAATGGCACAGAGAAACTGTTTCATACCTCATGCATTCCCTCAGGCCACTGTCACACGCTCGACTTCTGCATGGCATCACCAAAACAGTGCCTTGGTCTGCTTTTCTCCATCTCTCAGCTCCCCAGGAGCTGCCGCTCCCAACGGTGCAGCTCCCCGTGCTGTGCTGCCAGCAGCCATCGCTCTCCATCAGCCTCATCTTCCCCTAGACCTCTGCTTACCAGAACAGTATCTAGCATTAACTATGACATAAGAAGACTGGCAATGACTCTTTCTTTTCTCTGGGCACAATTTTGTCTTCTCCATCTGAAGGAAAGCATGAACAGGTTTTCCCCTGGCATCCCTCCCAGGTGATGCCCTTGTGCTTTGCAGCACACTGTGGTAAGCTTCTGTATTACTCTATATGTTTGCTTGTGTTGTGTTGGCAAAAAGCAATCTTTTAAATGAAAAAAAGAGATGTCTGAAACACTTGGAGACAATAAAATAATGCTCTATTTCTCCCACTTCCCTTCCTGCTGGTTTAAAGCAGAGAGAAGGAAGCAAACAGAAGGGAGCAGATAATGACACTATATGCGTGGCTCTCCAACAGTTCTACAACCCATACAGTGCTGTGATGGACAACAGAAGGGATCTGAAAAATCTAAAAATACAGCTGAGAAGTTGGTCACTGTCAAAAAACCCCTACCAGCAGCTAGACATGGCAAAGCCTGTGAAGAGGAGAAGCTTTTCCTTTGCACAAGAGGTAGTAGCTGCATTCAGGTTCATGGCTGAAAGTCCTAACTCTGTAGTGTCTCTGTGGTGGGAATGCTCCTGTCTGTAGAAATACATCCCACATGTCTGCCTACTGCCCATTGCCTGCTAACAGGTGCCTGCTGCCTGTCTGGGAAGCCTGCCTTCCCAGCTAGCGTTTTCTTCCGGACACTGTGCACTGCACTCAGGAGTCATGTACCTTAAAGTAACATGAACTGGACATGACAATTGACTTGGCTGAATGACTTCACTCTGTTTATTGGAGACCAAGAGTTGTGGTGGGTGCAATGGCTCAGAACATGGACCCCCCTGCCATATGCAGGCAGCAGGTGGCACTTAAGAGGGACACTTGGGACACATGTATGAGGTATCGTTAGGACATGCGCCATGCATTATCTGGACCTTCAAACATCATTTTAGGTCGGAAGAGGGTTTTTTTTTCCTTCTTGTTGCAATGAATCCTGGATTACTCTGAGGTGTGAATCCCTGCCCTGCGCAGATGCTTGCAGAAAATGTGTTGTCTAACATCTGCTTTACTTGGCTTGCAGACCCTTTGGAAACCACAGCTTTGTGAAAGGGAGCACACTGAATATATCACCTGTTTGCAAATTCAGGTGGAAACTTCATATGGCTATCATGCATCTAAGCCTCTCGGCAGAGCATGAGCGTGGGCTACCTTTTCAGAGGGCCCACGCTGTTGCTGTATGCACAGGCTGCCTATAAAGCAGTAAAGCACCATAGGGGCTGAAGAGTACAGGCCCTATTTTCAGGTGAATTTCAAATATACTTTGCTGCTGCCTGGGGACTGCCTGTCAGTTGATGCTGAGCAATTGTTTTCATTTGCATAACTCAGCTTTCTTGGGTTTATTTGGTTTATCTCTTGATTATTCTATTTTTATTGTTGTTATTATTATTATATTTTAATTCTTAACGTGTTTATCTCAACCTGTAAATTTTCTCACTTTTACCCTTCTAATTCTCTTCCCACCCATCCTGCTGGAGGGGCAGTGAGCAAGTGGCTCAGTTGCCATCTGGGGTTAACACAACAGCCATAGTCCTTATTAGCTGTAAGTCTTGGGGCACCACTGGACTGCAGAAGGCACATGAAGAATGAATTCTTATATGCTTATCTTTCCTTTAAGGTGATTTATCAAATAGGTAGAGAAAGTAACCAACAGATTTTCCACTTTAAAAGGAAGAATTGCAGGTATATTGACAGTTCTTGACACAGTTCTGCTCTACTTCTACTGTATTTTTTGTCATAGTATCCGAGTATGTCCTGTAAGTGGCTGGATATATAATGCTTCATTTTTGTTCTGAAAAACAGTTGGGTAAGTAAGTGATATACCTACAATAATTCCTGCCTGTGTAACATAAATCTTTATGATTAGAAAACTAAAACAATGGCTTTTACAAACTAGAAGCAAATTCAAGTTACCCATGATGCACACAATTTGCTCCTGTTGCTTTCAGCAAAATTGCAGTTTAAGACAATAGTGTTATAAATCATTCTAATAGCTTTGCCTATGTAAAAATGTCTTCATGGTAAGTGGCGTCTGTGCTTACTACCACAATCAATAAAAAAGGCAGCTGAACTCTGCAGCAGCCTTTTTGGAAATTGGGGAGAATCTTGATTAGATTGTGGTTATTTGTGCCATATCTTCCCAAGTGTGATGGCAAATGAGGTATCCCAAACTCTTAATGGAGAGAAAGGAGCACTTATCTGGCTTGGAAAAAACATTCTGCCTTCCATTATTCATATAACATCATGAAGGAAAAGTCAGATGGAGAACGGATATTAAAGTGGAGAATCAAATCAATAGTCCATCCCTCTGCAGCCTGTCTCCAGCAACAGCCCAGGCCAGATATCGCAGAGGAAGACGTAAGATGTCACTCAGAGCCAGTCTTGCGATAATCTGCTTATGGAGGAAGTTTCTGGCTGTTTCCATAGAATCAGCTTTATGTTGTGAAACATAGACACAAAAATAGTTGTTTTGGGGTTTTTCTACAGATGATTTTTTTGCTATGCTTGAATGTGCATCCTGCTAAGCCTCCCATGTCGGCACCACCCTGGGGCAAAGAGTCCCACAGAGTAATCACACACTGCAAAATGAGGATGTCTTTGTTATTTATCGCTGCCTTAAAGCAAACAGTTCCCAGCCTTTTACTCTCTGTTCTGGAGGAAATCTATGCTTTCTTGAAGCCTCCATGCTTACACTTGGTACTACCTCCTCCAAGGGTTGTTGCTGTTAGTTGCAGGAGCAGAAAGAAGAATAGGACTCAAGTTGAGAGCACATGCCATGAAATAATGCAGAGGCTGTGCTTTGCTCCCTCACCTGCCTTATTACAACCCAGTATTTCCTCTCCTATTTTTATTGCTGTAGGTCCCTTCACAACCCCTCCTAATCTTCACCCCATGCAGGTGAAGCAGCAGCTATCACCCGATTACCTTGAAGCAATGTAGTGGGACTTGGCCTTTCTTTCTTGCTCCCGGCTCTGCATGAGGTTTGCAGTCAGCTCTTAATGTCTCTCCCCTACATGATTAATTCGTCTCCCTTGCTATTGTGATTATATGGAGCTTCCAGTTTGTCTTGCCCTCCTTGAGCTGGCAGTTGGGTACCTCAGCTACAGCAATGGCTCCTTGCACGCAGCAAGCAGGAGAAGCGTCTGTGCAGCACATTCAGGAATACCTCAAAGTCTCCACTATCTCTCCCCTGCAACCTTTCCAATGTGGTATTAAATCATTCCACACAAGGAGGAGGCTCTGTGCATACAGGTGGCAGAGCTGGGACGGGGTTTTAAATCAAGCAGACAGACTCTGTTGTCAGCTCCCCCATCACTGCAAAGTCTGTGGCACAGAGGCACTGACAACAGGATAGACTGCACTGTGGAAAGGAGGGGAGGGAAATACAAGCATGGACTTGGAAAGAACAACCCAAATCTATACCATATTTCTGTTTAGGACATGCTGCTCCCTCCCATCTGTGCCAGAGCATGCTTGGGATCATGAGAGATTTTAGGGTTTTTTGGAGGTGGGTCATCAAGGAGTTTGAAGCTGCTGGTGAGGGATAACAAGAAGCATCATGTAAAAAAGAGATTTCTGAGGATCTGGGATTGCTTTACACCAGGAAAGACTTCCTTAAATGTGTTAGAAAGGTCTAGCAGAGCACCATGACCTGGTTTGGTGTAGACATGAATTATGATCCACCCACACCCAGGGAGTGCAACTACAGCATCTGTGCGGAGGCTTTGTTTGCCCGCATCAACTGTTCTGAGCAGTGCTTTTGTTCATATGAAGATTTACGACTGGTTCAGCTGTGCACTGGGACAGCAGGCCCATGGCCATTCACATCTTAAAATAGGAGACTGGAGTCCCTCCAGGTGTTAGATGCTCACCTGTTTCTCAGGGACGCTTGTCCGCACAGCCTGCCCTAACCTGGCACAGCCACAGAAGCACCTGCATGCCGCTCTGTGCCGGGACACAGGCATGCTGGGTGCCCTGGAACAGTAGCTCCCACCTCTGCAGGGAGCTCAAAGGAAAAGACTTGGGGTTTTGCACATTCTCTGCAGACTGCACTTGGGACAGGGGACAATGCAATGATGAAGAGGGGAAAGGCAGTGATGAAGATGCTCTGCAGCAGTTCCTGCTGAACACTTGCTACAGCCATGGAGCATGCTCAGACCCACCTCACAAACATCCAAACCTGCCTTTGGGCAAGCTGAGCTAACATGAAAATCTACTTAACATGCCAGATGCCACCAGTGCTCCCCTGGACCCAGCCAGCTAGTGAAGTCACTGGGGGGATGCTCCTGTAACACTGCTTGCTGAGGGTTCATCCTCCCCAGTCAAGCAAATGCAGCTGCCCATGGCTTTTAGGTCAGGATGTACAACCTATTTTGAAAGATTTCCTTCTGCACAGCTCTTCTGGTGGCTAAGGAGGTTGCAAAGCCCTCCAAGTCAGGCTATGGAGGCATCCCTGAGCATCTGCATTCACTCACCCTGACAGGATGGACAGGAAAGCAAATGAAAGCGAAGCATTTCTGCTCCTCACATAGGGAATTTAACTCCAAAAATGATTCAGCTGTGAGGGGAATGGCTCCTTGCGGAGGTATGATCCTTCAGTCTATAGTACTGGCTGTGCCATTTCACACAAACATTCCCGGGCACATATAATTTCCTGTTCTATATGCAAAATCCCGTGTCTCTGCTGATGAGAATCTTTTAGTAGCAGCCCTGCCATTGTTTGCAGGATAAAAACCCATTAACTGCTCATTATATTCACCCGCAAATTCCTCTATTTGGGGCCGGATGGGACTCAGAACTCCTTTACCTGCCTGGAGGCAGCACGGGCTTTTCCGGCAGCAACGCTCCATAGAGAGCATTACAGCGAGTGCTGCTGCGATGCTGCTAACCAAGACTGCCCTCTACCTCCCCGGGCTCTGAAGCGCATCGCTGCTGCACCCCATGCCCGCGCCGCTGCCGAGCACAGATTCTGCTGGGCGAGGGGTGCCTCACTCGCTGCTGGGGTACGGAGGAGGCTTACCAGGGCCCATGGTAGGCCAGTGAACACGCCCTCCTGGAAACCTGCTCAGCAAGGACCGACTTGGGCTCCTCTGCCTCTCGCTGTGCCTTTGGCAGCTCAGTGGATCAAACCCTGTGTCTGCTTCACAGCAGGCCCCTAACCCTAACTGGGATGCCTGAAGTTTGAGGATGCTCTGACTAACTGAGACTAAGCCCTTGGGGTTTGGGTGAAGATGTGGAGGGCTGTGTGGGAACGGGCCATGAGCTGCTCACCTTGTCTTGTTAGGCATTCCACCCTTACACCACCATCCCAATGAATGAGCCTTTACAAAAAGCCTCTTCTTACAAAGAGAAGAGAACTGGATTTTTAGTGTAAGCCCACTGTTCTCACAAAGGTGTTAAGTCTAATGAGGAGTTAAATTATTTTTGTTATCAGAATAATGCATAATACATTCACTTACAATAGCCTGGGGAAAAGAAAACACCCACAAAAAACTACACAGAATTGACTGCGATACATATAAAAGGAGATGCCACAAGACTGTAGTTTAAAAGGATGGGCAGCTAATTAAAACCCTGGTGTGGTGGTTCCGTCTGCAGACTCAAACCATTCTAGAGGCTGTATTTCTTGCATCACACGTGTTAAACCATCCTTACACTGTTCTCAAAGATAATGCTTGTATTTGAGTCTGTTTAACAAGGAGTTTCTTGGGAGCATGGAAATCTGAGCTGATATTTTAATTACTTGATCCTAGTGATCAGGGAATGTTCTTACACTGGTGGGGGGTGCAAGACGGGCAGAGCTGGTGCTGAGGAAGCAGTGGCTGCTCACATGTTGGGGCTTGCTCTGAAGCAGGCTGTTAGCAGCCAGATCGCAGTATGTGTCCTCCCAGAGCACACCTCCTGACTGGCAAGGCCACATGGAAGGACCTAATCAATGCTCTTCAGAGCCACTACAAGGTCAGCCAGAGCACAAGAGTTGGGTATAATCAGGAGATTCACATCTGAAGGTGCCGCTGATCTGAATTAAAATGCTAATATAGACACAAACACAGCCTGATGCGAGCAGTACCCATATTTCTATGTTTTGTGCATCTGCTTTGGCTGCCTGAGCCAAGCAGTGATAACCCAGAGCAGTCTGTAGCGCTGTCGTTTGTCACCACAGACAGCCAGAAGCTGCTGCTAATGTCACGCTGTAGCACCCCCGAATGCAGCTGCAGGAGTGCACCTTGATTTGGATTCTCTTGCCAAGTACTATTACACACCAGAGAGGTGTTGGTGGAAGCCAAGAAAATGGGAAATTATGATCCTTGGTGCCCTTGGCAGTGAAGGAGCTTTTGCTGCAGTTACACTGACAGTGCCAGCTTGAGAGAGCAGCTCTATTTTTGTAGTGACAAACTAGACCCACAAATGCCATTTGCTGAAGCCAGGGGAAGTTACGGACCTACAGCCTCTGTGGCTTTGAGCTTTAATTCCCTAGACCTACCTCTTGGAGAGGGAGAGCAGATTTGGTGCTCAATTTCTGTCATATTAAAACACCCCAAATTTCAGAAATCTTAGTTCAGTGCTTTCACAAGTTGAGGCCAGTACCGTCCCAAGCTGTGAAAGTGCAACCGCAGAAGTTGGCTTGCTGAATAACCTTTTGTACATGCACATGGATAACTGTCTGCTACACAGGCACGTACTCCTATTAATAATGAGTGTTTTCCAGGGATAAGGCACAAATCAGTGCTTATGCCACATCCACTTTGTGCTTGAGCCTGTGTCACACAGACCCAAGTAATAGGGTGTGAGGAACCGGTGCTTAATTTCTGTGAAGAGCAATGTGAATGACATGTGGTACTCACAGCACAGTGCCGGTGCTTTTCCTCCTGATCCTGAAGTGTGAGGAGTCATCCGTGAGCTCCACATCATAACTGGTGTCATTGGCAGTAACCCCAGGGGAGTCAATCTTGAGTGGGACCTCAAACCGCTGCCTGTTGGGGTCATAGAGCTAAAGCGATGAGAGAAAGAGGCAGGTTAGCTCATTTGCTAGCACATATTGCCTTGGTTAATTGCCTGTCCCCGTCCCCCCCCCGCCAACACTCACCCTGAACCGGAGCCTGTCCCTTGTCTGGAACTCCACTTCCAAGGTGACCGGGGAAATGTCATTTCCGAAGAGGGACAAGACCTGGTGCTTGCTCAGTGTTACCCTGTGGCAGAAACACATGCTGGCGCCCGCTGTGTCTGCTTGCTACCTGCAACCACTCCGGCACAGGCCAGAGGGGATCAACTCAGCCACTTTATATCAGCTCTTTAAAATAAATCATTGACTTATCAAGAGAAATAATCTCTGAGGTTAGTTTGGGCTCTCCTTGCCGTTAATGGATAAAATAGGTACTACTGATCTCCCGGAACACAGCTCCCACGGTGGGAGCGACCATACTGTGCCACCACTCAGTTTCCTCACCAGCAAAGGACCCCGACTCTGTGTGGCTTATATTCAAGGAAGTATGTCCATTATCCTTGTTGTCACAAGCTGAGCATGGGGTAGAGAATCAGACATTAGGAAGAAGTTCTTGACTTCAGGTTGCCCAGAGAAGCTGTGGCTGCCTCATCCCTGGCAGTGTTCAGGGCCAGACTGGACAGGGCTTGGAGCAACTTGCTCTAGTGGAAGGTGTCCCTGCCCATGGCGGGGGGTTGGAACTGGATGAGCTTTAAGGTCCCTTCCAACCCAAACCATTCCAGGACAGGATTCTAGGAAGGTCCGTGGGGAGCTGCCCTGGGGTGGCAGCAGTGGTCACCGCGCAGTGCGGGATTGCAGCACCGGAGGAGCCGCACACACTTACCTCCAGCCTGTGGCTGTCCTCTCGGTGCTCCCACCCAGCGAGTATCCATAGGGACTGTCCTCGGGGAAGAAGCACCAGGGAGCGCTGGGCACGTCGGTGGCGCACCACGTGCAGCCCCGCGCCTCGCAGGCCTCGCGGGATGCGCCGGGCTGCGGGTGGCAGTTGATGCGTTTCTGCACCGCCGCTGCCCCCGAGCATTGGGGGTCTGGGTCTGAGCCGAGGCACCCGCCGGCCACTGGCACCGGGAAACAGCGCTCAG
>JANHGB010068655.1:0-13244 GCA_026283785.1 Coracopsis vasa
AACTTGAGATAGTCTGTGATTTTGTATTATGCACAGTAGAATCTTAATATTTCATAATACAAGACACATTGGCAATTTTAAACTAAATAATATATTACTTCATTGCATACAGTTTTCTTTCAAGTTTTTTCAGTAATGTTGACTGTTACATCAGTTTAAGTTATGTTGAGGGGCAAAGTGTTCTTTAAAGCAAATGAAGTTCATCTGTCCATTAGGATTAGTAGCTGCAGCAACACAGGACTGTCCTGTGGGTGGTGGTAATGCTACGTCAAAAAAGGCTTGAGCTAAACAATCTTTCTGACATGGCTGACTGACACATGGAAATATTTTCTGAGTACCTAAGTCAGATGAATAAAATGGGCTGTTTCTGTAGCTGTGCACAGGATCTGTATATTTTTTTCCCTAGGGTGTGTATTCATGAGGTGAAATATAGTATGTGTGTATACATTTTGTATTTATATTAGGGAAGAAAACTTCCCAAGGACTCACAGGTAACAATATGACTTTCCTCTTTTCAGGAATGCTTGATGGTCCACTGGTTTTCTATTGCTTATATTTGTCTTCCTGTTTTAAAATTATATTAAAATGTGAAATCTTTTCATTTGAAAGTTTTTATTGCTTATTGTGATTTTTTTTAATTCATTCCCCATGGTGCTTAGCTATTCTTCATCATTGGAAATTCAAGAATTTCACAGAGAATTGGAAAGCTGTGGCTTATTTTAAGTGGTACAGCTTTGTTTCATTAAAAAAGAAAAAGTCATGGAACTTAATAATTATTTTCAGTGTCCAGGTTAAGAAACCTGGACACTGATCTTTTTCAGCAGGCATATGGCTTAAATTGGGCACCCAAAATCAAAGGATGGGAAATGATTAATTTAGAAAATCTTGGCCTGTCTTTAGTTGAAAGAGTTCGGGGTTTATTTTTTTAAATCGGAAGCCTGATTTTGATTTTGCTTCCTTTCCTGTAATGTATTCCACTGTAACAGTACTTAAACACTCTTGTTAGATTTTTCTTCTTTTTTATGTGTCTTTTTTATTATTTGATTTGAGAGTGACTGAGAATAAACATCATCTGAGATGAGGTAGTTTTGCTTTTGTTAGTTTTGTTATTGTTTCTATTGGTTCCAGTGATATTCTTCTTTTAAAGCTTTGTCTCACTGAACATGAACTGGTTCTCCAATTTTTATTAGGATCACCACCATTCTTTCTCTCTCTGTAGTCCCATTTTGAAAAGATGTTTCAGTAAGAATATGTACTTATGGTTATATTTAATGGCCTATATCTCTCAGAAATTCATGTGGTCATGAGAACTCCATGTACACATTGCAAATTGGTGTTTACTCAGTTGCTCTACATGCTAGCACTAATGTTTTCTAGAAAACACTTGTAAATCTCTACGCTTTTGCCATCATTGTAATTAATTCTTTCTCTTTTTGCTGTCCTTAATCGTGTGCAGTTTGAGTTCTCATAAAAATACTATTACAGATGAAGGGTTTCTTTACAACTTTACTATCCCTTTGAAAGGGTTATGTGCTGTGTATGTGTGTAATTGCATCCAGAAGAGTTAAAAGAACATTGAGTTTACAAAATGAATCTCTCAAACTGAAGGAATTCCAGGACTTTGTTTCTTTCTGCAGTCCTAATTAGCTGCCTTGCGCACATACGACATATCTTTATTTTCCTGTTGACTGTTTCCTCAAAGAATGTACCGGTTGCAGTGTGCTCACTTAAGACACATACTAGTTGTGTTCTATTTTATTATTTCAGTTCATTTTATTGTCCAGTTATGCCCATTGTTCAGTAGTGGCGTGAAGATGAAATAGTTCTATAACAATCATCAGTAGTATTTCAGTGTTCAGAATAGCAACAGAAGTGTCTTACTGAGCAGTGAATTGGGTGATTCCTATTAATCAAGCTTCTGAGGTCTGTTGGTATTAAAAATACATGTGTGCATATTTAAATATTTTTAAATATTAATTGCATATATAAGAACATGAATCTCTGACTTCAGCTTTGAAGACTGAAAGTTGTCTGACAGAGAAAAGGGAGAATTCTTTACAGAATCACAGTATGGATTCTTCACAGTTTCACAGAGCTTCCATAGTGCTAATGTACAAGAGCTATGGGCTTGTATAAGCAAAACCTCTTATATAATTTTAAGTATTATAGAAGTGAGAATTATCATTTGGTACCATGGGCATTGAGGTAAGATGAGATGTGCATTTATGCGTCAAATGACTGTAAGCCTTTTAGATTTATAGATTTCAAGTTTCATGTGACCTTCACAGTCTATATAGTTAAACAGGTGGGGAAATTTTAGGTAATGACATAGATAGCTGTATTATTTGAAAGGTTTATTGCCCAACTTTTGTTGCTTTTTGGCAACAGAGTTATAGAGTGGTACTTGTATCCTGCACATGATTCAAGGCCAGGTTGGATGGGGCTTTGCACAACCTGGTATAGTGGAAGGTATCCTTGCCCATGGCAGGGGGGTTGGAACTGGATGATCTTTAAGGACCCTTCCAACTGAACCTAGTCTATGATTCTATGAATTCAAGTTTCCAAACAGTATGACAGTTATGAGGATTGATCTGAGTATTGCAAGCGCTAAGTAATTTCCATCTTTTAAACTGTTTTAGGGAAGCTTCAGTTTATCTCAAAATATCTACCTAATATATTAGAAATGCAATAATTTTGTTTCAGACATGAGAAGGTGGTTGTCATTACTGTTTATCCTTATAATTACTCCTTTCTTTGAAATAAGTATTTTGTTTGAAAACATTATGGACCCTGTGGGAGATTATCTACTTCATATTTATTTTGATGAAGCTTGTGACTTTATTAATATTGTTGTCTCTTATCTAAGCAGTGATTACAGTAATACAGTCCGGTTTCTCCAACAGGTGAATCTAGGTTTGTAAGTTTAAAAGAAATAATTAATTCCACTAATCTTAATTTAGGAATTGAATAAGAATTCTCATATGGAGTTGAATGTGTAAGGCTAACACAATTTCATTTCTGCATTGACTTAGCCGTACTTTCTATGTTTATTTTGTTGGACAGATAGAACCATTTATTGTACAAGGTGAGTTGGTGCCAAAATAATATTTCCAATAAGTTGTTTAATCACTGAACAAGTCTCCTTTCAAACTGGGCAATGCGCCCATTGCCAGTGTGCAGCACTGGGTTAGAATAACTTAACAATTATACTGGATGTGTTTAAAAAGCATTCTGACTCAAATCAGCTGTAACTGTTGGACAAGGTAGTTAAGTATGCCAATAATTCTTTAACATCATCAGAAAAGGACTTTCGTTTTTTTTCTTGGTCTTTGGAGGCCATCAGCACTTTTTCGCACTAATAGAAATTTGTTTAGCACCAAGGAAAATTTGCTATCATTGCAATTTTCCCAGCTGCAGTTGGCTTACATTGCAAAAAGCAGAGCTTAGTGTTGAACCTACTCTTTTTTTTTTGAAGAACTCAAAGCACTGACTAGCCATGTGCCACATAATTTGAACATATATATTACAAAGAGATGTGTTCCTGATCATAGTTTTGTTATGAGTTCTGAAGAAAATACTGAAGCAATCAGAGTTGTTTGTGATCTGTTCTTAAAGTATTTCTGAAATACGGAGGAAACATTCTTCCCCCTCAATGTGGATAACATACCAGATATGAAGCTAGTATATCATTCTGCTTTCTAAACAGTAAATTAAAGAGCCGTCTCTACTACTTGCATGATGTTTTGGGGAAATCTTGCGAAGAAAGAATCTGTCTTTTATTCCAAAATCCAAACTCCAGATATAATTATGGAGAAAAGGGCTGAGGAAGCAAAGCTAGCCTATTTTGTTTTGATTGGACTAAAAGTTTAGACTTCAGTTTTCTGCGGTCAGGAGGCTGAGATTAAAGGGTCTGTAATTAGTTTCAATACTCCATGTGTCTTAATGCCCAGAAAGGCCAAACCCTGTCTGCAGGCAGTGGTAGTTGCCAGGATCATCAAAAATAATTCATAGATGCAAGTGAAAAGGAAATTATGCACGCTTTCTGAAATAGTTTGTTCTTACTTGCTCTGGCTTGTTTCTGTAAAAAGAAAGGATAGGAAATCCCTCAAAATATCTAGTAAGCAAGTAGAACTTGAGGTTGAAAAAAAGTAGTTTTACTTTTGGAAACAGATTGCCTAGGTCTTGTAGGTAGTCCTCTGTAGCCAAGTCATGTTTCATTAGGTTTTTCTTTTGATCTTCCTGTTTTCCTTACATTAGGTATAGTGGTACCCAAACCAAAATAAGCTCTTACATGTCTATGTTTTTTATAGGTATGTGTGTATATGAACAAAGCAAAGATTTCTTTTACATAGTCACAAGATGGCAGGTGCACCTTTTGATTAATAGTTTATACCAAATAATAATTGAGGGGTTTGTTTCAGAAATTTCCACATTTAGGTTAATAGTAATGAGCAAAACAAAGCATTCTTTTGGCTGAATTAACAGTTGAGGGTAATGCTCAAGAATGAGTTTGGTGTTGGTGACCTTCTGAAAATGAAGTGATGTACTTGAGAGTTCCACTCTTCCCCAGTCCAGTTGCCCAGTGCTAGGGCTGATGGGAAGCATGCTCTGGACTGCACTCTGAGTGCTCTTCTCTTTTACAGGCAAGTTAAAGATCAAAATAAGAAAGTAGCAAATCTGAAGCACAAAGAGCAAGTGGAGAAAAAGAAGAGTGCACAGATGCTGGAGGAGGCCAGGAGACGAGAGGATAATCTTAATGACAGCTCTCAACAGCTTCAGGTAACATGGGCATTGAATTAAAGCAATACGGCCATTCAGCCAGGCTTAATTACCTTGCTCTCTGCTGCACCTCCTGATCCATTTTCATAGCTGTTACCTGAGAAACTTGTACTGATTCTTTAAAAACACACATTTATTCCAGAGCATTTCAAAGAAAGCAGCCTCTCTGTCGCCTTCATAGCTTACTCCATTTTCATAAAAAGGGAAATAGTTTTGCTTGTCTACTTGGTTATGAAGTGCATTGAACTAATTTTATCTTTCCAGTGTTCAGATTGGTGTGGCTTTTCTTTCTTCATTGCTCTTCTAACAGCCTTTTTCTTTAGCTGTTTTGTGTATTTTCCCAGCTGGTTTTACCTTATATTGATACCTTCAGTAAATGAAAGATAAGCAAGTAAGTATTCTTACAATAAATTGGAATTATTGTGAGGTAACTGGAGAACTACACTTTGAGTGTTTACTCATACTTGTCTGACAGTGAAACGCTACTTTACCTCATGAGTTCTTGATATGCTTACTAGACAGTTCGCTTTATTTCTGAAATGATAGTGTCCTGCTGCCTCACAGAATTAGCTGGTTACCTCAGATCTGCCCAGGTACATGAAAGTCACTGGTATAAAAGCAAGTCAGATATTTCTCATTGTGCTATATGTTGATATAAGATGTAGATGGTTTATCAAACGGTAAGTTTTCAAGTGCTGTCATAGAAAGGTTGAACTATTGCCATGAAGTAAAGTAAAAATACCACGATGCTAATTGAGGAGATAGTAGATATTTTGCCTGTGATTTCTTTAATTTCCTAAAATAACTTCCTTTTTGGTGGGTGAAAAAAGGCATGGAAACAGTAATCTACCCATGCAGTCTTTCAAAAATATTTTTAAAATCTTCAAAGAGAAACCCTTCTCTTAGGTATTTTCCTTTGTTATCCTAGGTTAAATCCTGTGTCTTGTTACCGGCTACATTTCTAAATGCATCTACAGTGAAGACACAGAATAAATCCTAATATTTCACTAGCAAAGATAAATCCCCTGCTTAATTTAAACAGATACTTCTTTACTCTGTTCTATGGAATTCCAGGGGGATGGTTTCAACTCTTTAAGAACTTTTGAAAGAACCACAAAAACATGTGTCCATATGGAATGCTCTCTGATGCACCATTTTGTGGTTTTCCTCCTCAATTCCAGTCGTTTATGTTCAGGGCACTGAAATAGTTAAGTTCCAAGTGTATGAAAATGACTACAGACTTTTATAAAAGGCGGGGATGCGGGATTTCTACATCTGCTAATGGGTTTTGTGACGTAACGCTATGGCAATCCACAAGGCTCTCGTTATGTGGCAGCTTAAGTTTAAATAACACAATCCTCCTGGTATTAGTTAAATGTTTTTAAAAGATCCTAATACAATATTTGGTTAGATTTCTAATCTGCATTTGAATAAATCTGTATCTCAAGTTTGAGAAGATAAGTGATACTTCACATTTGCCTTGCAATTATGTGCCTGGTGTATTAAGCAAATGACACTGTTCCACAAGACCATGTTCTCGGGTTTTATGTAGCACTTTCAGATTTTAGAAGATACAGATTTCATTTTGGGCTTTTTTCCCCACAGTTATTCTTCTCCTTTTCACTTTTCTTTTTTTGAAACAAATGGAATGCATTGAAAAAAGCCTGAAATCTGATTTCTCTCAGCTCCTATGTGCATACTAAAAATTGCTGGGTTTGGTTTTTGATTTATTTTGGTTCAGGGTTGCTGGTTTTATTTTATAAAAAGCTGTAAGTTATGTAATGTGTTTGTACAATTGCGCATAGCAGTGGACAGACAGTGGGATTTTGGTTACTGACTACTTCAAATCCTGTTAAAACTATTTAACACCAGTTTCTGATAATTCAAAGAGGTTGTACGGCTTTGGTGGCAGCAGTGAGGCAGCTTTTGCTCAGAAATTAGGTGGCAAAAATTGGTGCTGCTTTGTATCAGAGTTCTTTAAGAATATGTATCTGTCCTTGCAGTGTCCTGTCCAATTCTTTGCTTATGAAGTGTTTTAGTGATAAAAAGATCATAGATATAAAACTATGAATGGCATAGTTAACATAATTCTACTCTAAATATTTCGTCTTTTTTAATTTCAATGTCACCAACTTATCTCTAGGAACAAGAAACAGCCAACCAATTGTCTCTTTTGAGGAAGCCAGGTTGTTTGATATTTTTCTCTTTTTCTCCAGTTTTACTTTGACATCTTTGCACCTAATTTTAGTTTCCCTATTAGATCACCAACCTACAACAAAGTGTATAATTTTATTATCTTTATCGTTTTACATTCAGGTTTTGCAATTAATGATATATATACAGCAGTATACTTACTTTGTTCCTCTTTGCTTGTGTTGTGGTTTATTCTGCATTGATGTGTCTTGTTTTGTATATAATTATATGCAAGTATTTCTGAGATTAAAAATAGACATTATTAAATGCATGTAAGAATTTAAGATTGAAGTGGGATGTGATAGTCAACACTGAAATGTGTAAGCTACCACAGTATTAATATTACTTGTTTTTGCCTAGTGGCTTTCCTGCTTTTGTGAACCTAATTGTACTGTTTGGGTGGGCTGAATTTTAGAGAGTCTTTCCCCATATTCAAAACAAGGCTGAAGGGAATGCTTTCATTCACAGATGAAAAAGGTCTGTATGGTCTAATGAAAATATCAGGCTAAGGTAAAATATGGAGTGTTTAATGACAAGTGACAGGTTCAATAAAAACTCCTTCCTTTAGAAGAGCCCTCTGCTTATGGCCTCTCTCTCTCAAGTACAGCAACGGTTTAGTTTCCTGGAAGTAAAATTTAGCCAGGACCACTTTTCAATTTGTTAGTTATGGAGACCTGTCTTCTCCATCAACTCTAAAGGGCACTGCCTTCTAATCAATAAAAAAAAAAAATAAATTTAAACCTGAGAGGAACATGGATTTTTTAAGGGTTTTTTATGGAACCATTGTTGGCTTTGGGGTCAGGACACACAAGCACCAATTTCAGATAATTTTGGTCTTGGTGGTTTTGGCTGGAATTAATAATAAGACAGTATGAAATGCTTAAAAATATATGATCTGCATGTTCTTCGGTTGACCGTCTGCAATCCAGTCAAATAAACACGCTCCCAAGCACATACTCCACTCCTCCTCACTCTGTCCCTAACAGGCATGTGGTTTCTTTCTTCCTGAGTCCAGTAACAAAATGTTCGTTTATTCAGAGAGCTCTGATGATGGAAATTTGGTATTTTGGGGAGTGGGGGAAGAATGAAAACCATAATGTCTCAATTCTAGTGAGATGGATAAATGGCTTTCCAAATTTGTCTTTTCCTCCTGGGTTCCCTTAAACCACAACTCTCCAGAGATCTGAGAGGTTAACGAGTGTCTGGTCTATAAGCAGGATAAAAAAACCAAGCTGTTGGACTGGAGTAAAAAATTTTTGCTTCAAGTAACTAAATCTTGGCTATTGTGCAAAGGAATTGATACGCTGTCTTGTCCTAGAAAAGTAGCATTTACTGAAATTTCATGATATTTGAATGGGTACTGGAAGCTGACATCTGGAAGGTAGCATGCATATTTTCTTGTTCTACCACTCCAGCACCCTCCAGAGTTTTTAGGAGGCATTTTCAGAATACCTTGTGGCATGGAGTTGTGTACTATTGGATCTGCATTTCAGCAGCTATCCATCAATCTGTAATTGCTGATGACAAACTGTATGTCCAGAAGTTGTGTAAAATATATTTGAATGCTTTAATGAACAGCTGTAAAACCAAGTAAACTTATTAATTTTTTTCTTCTTTTTCCACACCCAAGTTTAGATAATTTAACATATAATCCTATTCTGTGAACTCTATATGCAAGTATATGTAGATTGTTCTTTGTGCTGATATAATTTTTCTGTCTTCTATTCTTCTATCCTCTATCTTTTGACCTTTGAATAGCAAAGATACCCTTCTAGTGGAAAGAACTAAATTTTCAATCTAAACAAATGTGCAGTTATTTGTTTCATTAAATTATTTTACTGGGATCTGGACATAGCTCAATGAAATCGATAGGCAGCCAAATACCTTCTCATCAAATGAGCTTTCTAAATTCATTAAATGTCAACCAAAATCTGGTCTTAAATTACTGAAGAATTTCCTCTTGATATGCTATGATTGGTTCTTAAGGGTAGGGTGGCTAAAGTTTTTTCATCTGATCTGTTGATGGTAATACCATGCTATGATGAAAATGATGATTTGTCATCTTTGGGCTGTTAGTAAAGAGAGATCTTGCTTCCCAAATTAATTTGTGAATTTGGATTTGGACAGTGTGTGCAAAGCCTTTGAAGAAATGGTTAGATTGAAAGAAAGTTTTCTAAAGTTGAAGTTCAAGATTTCCTCCATAACTTCCCAGCCATTATCAGCTTTGAAGCAAATTGGTTATGCTATCTAAGTGGTGTTATATGTTTCCCTGGGATAAGTGAATTTTAAGTGCTGATGAGTTTCTGGCTAATTTTAGTTTCATATAAACCACTGCCATATCAGATTCCAGCCTTGCCCTCCAGCTGAGTGAACTTTTGTTATCCCTTGGATAGCCCAGCTCAACGTGATAAAGCCCATGAAACTGTCAGCTACTCCATATCAGCCTACTAGAAATGTATTCTTTAATGCCATCTTCCATCTGCAGGATTTATTCCAGAGAACAGTCTGATGTATCAGACCTATATTTCCTCATTGAGCTCAGATCCATCTTTGGGAATTATTCAGATCAAAGCATTCTTTTTCTCTCCCTTCCTCTCCCAGTACTTTTTAGACCTCAATTACATCAGGGAGATGTTTCGGCCTCCCTCTCCCTGGATAATTCTTTGTGCTACCCAGCCTTGTAGGTGTCAGTGTTCCTTGGGCCTTGGGTATCATTGATTCCTTGGGTGTCATTAGCGCCTTCACAGGTGGCTATAATTTCATGAAATGGTATATTCAGTTCTAGGTGAACCTCCTTCTGCTGTGTAGGATGGAACTCATGACATAAAGCACTGTAAGGATATGAATGCGCTTTGCAATCCGGTTTTCAAGAAATTTATTGGCATTCTTTTGAAGAGATAATTTTTTCTTGTCAGTCACCGTAAAGGATGAAACACTGTTACATGTTCTTGATGATTAAGCTAAATATGATTCTGAGTTCAGAGATGATGTGAATCAGTTTTGTACTGGCTGTCTCTCAGTATTACATATGACCTTTTAAAATGAAAATGCATCAGGTATGAACAAATACAATCTCTAAAGAACCTCATGAAAATCTAAATGGAATAAATGTATGCAAATTATTCCTCCTATTTTATTTGGGCTAAAGACAGTGGTAGCCAGAAGGTAGTTTTGGGATCAACTGACCCTTCAACTGTTTCTCTGAGTGATTCTGTGACAGCTGGCTATGCATTAGAAAACAGGATATACATATGCATTAGAGACTTTAATACGCATCATAATTTGTTAGCCATGTAATATTCCAGTAGCAATTTTAATTTCCATCAGCTTTTACAATATGTTACAGAAAATGCAATGTTCCACAAGTGTTGCATTCTATACTTATTTGGAGGGTTGTGAGTTTCAGCACAGTGTGCGCAGTTACTGTAGACACAAGCAAATATTTAACCCTGGCAGATGCTTTGAGAAAAACTAGTTCTTGTTCTTATCATATCATAACTCTCCCTGTCAAGAGAGCTTTTCCTGGATGTCCAGGAGAAGTTCCAAAAATGATGACCTTTTAGGTTGGCTTTGCATGAGTTATAGCGAGGGGAAGTTTCATGGGAGGGAGGTGGATTAATTTGAATTGTAGCCCTTTTTTAAGGAATTTAAAATTCGTAATTAAACATTTCTGAATACATCTACTTTTATGACATAGGAAATGTATGGATAATGAATAGACAGCTCACTTCATATCTTGTTATATCTGTGTGAAGTAATATAGTAGTTTTGGACACGGATATTCTTTGTTTGTAATGCTTCCTAATGGAAAAAAAAAAGGCATTTTTACAGTGTTAATATCTTAAATAATTTTTATCATTTAATATCACAGAAGCAGGACTGGAAAGAAATGCTAGTTCACTCAACAGCGGAGGAATACTGCACAGTACCAAAAATCAGTGTATAATATGAAATAGCAGTATCCTGAAATGACGTTTTCATGTAAAAATGACGCTGTTGGATTTCCATCTTAGCAAGAGTGTAGTGCACATAAAAATGAGCTTCTAGCTTAAAAAAAAGGGTTTCTTCCCTTTTCTCTACTAAAGTCATGAAGTACAACTTCATTTTGAGGAAGAGGATGAAGATCACCAGAAAGTAAACACAGCAAGGTAGGAAAAATATCTTGACCAATCAGGATGAATAAAATCAAGCCCTGCAGCATCTGCCTAGATTAATATTAGTCCTTTTCATCTCTTACCCTGTCACATGTGGATCTGATGGACTTTGCAAGACAGGAATTCTCCATTTACTTGAAGGAAGCTCATCAAGACAAGCTTTCATACACATTAAGCCTGAAGAGTATTTTTTTTTCCAATTTTCCATACAGACATCTGATACCTGTTTCTCCAAACAGCTGCATAAGGAGAATATGTAGTAATATAGGTGACCATTATGAGGTGTAGATTTACCTCTCTTACTTTCTTAATTTTACTGGATTTGTGAGATCTTGATGTTCTAACAGTTTTACAATGTGAGCTGTGAGCCATGAGCAAACTGTGGGGACAGCCCTGTCTCCAGTTTTAGTAAAGGTATTTTTTTCTGATAAATGTTTACAAGGTCTGACCAGTTTCATTTTGCCCATGTGTGCAGTGTTGCATGGTGAAGCAACAACAAAAATAACTTATTTTTGAACATGAAAATGATTTGTCTCAGAAACAGATTCTTCTGTTCCTACATGAGTTATTCATTTGTGTTATTAAAGAAAGAAAATGCTGGGGTCTCCTCCCTCTGAATATCAGAATAAATATATGATCTTGTTCTTAGATTTGATATGGCAGTTCTTACAGAGACAGAATCTGTCAGTCTACATAATCAATGTTTATGGCATTAAATACATAGTTAAGGAAATACCTTCTCCTGTGTCTGACCAGAAGCACTCCTTATAGAATACCTGTTACCATAACATTTACTGAAACTAAGCTTGACAACACGACATTTGGAATGGATAAGCATATCCCTGGATAGACACTTAGCCATCTGCTCTATTTGTTTTCACTTCACAGTTTAGTTTACCATACATTTATTATGTTCTAGCTAAATGTACTCATTGCCTTCACATCTTTAAAAGAGATGAACCATTTGACTCTGTCGTCTTAAGCAATGTAAAAATACTCTACAGTCTTGAACAGACAGCTGGAAAAATTTTGTGAAACTCAGTATTTACAACTAGCATTAGGCACTCTCCCAATTATCCCAGTATTTCCTTAACTGCAAATTGAGATTTGTAGTGAGAGAAAGCCATTATATGGCTTGAGAGTTTTTAATGGAGGAAAGAGGACTCCCTACATCCTAACATTTCTCTATGATCCATCAGGAATATTATTCTCCAGACACAGTTTCACCCAGTCTTTTCTGCAGAAACATTAGGTGTGAGTGGAAGATGAAACCTGCTATTCGTACTCTCTTGCCTGTTTGGCAAAGAGCAGGATTGGTACCCTTTATGATATGCCAGAAACTAAGTGCAGTGAAGACTGGACAGCTGAATTTGTGCCAGCAACCTTAACCACTAGATGTTTTTTGCATAGGTTGTTTTTTTTTTTTTCCAAGAGTAGTATCTGAGTTCAAACTCCTTTCCTAAAAACTGTCAGAGAGATTAATGTAACTGTTGACAACATGGTGTGGTTCCTGTGAGGAGGCCTCTCCTGAGAGTTGAAAACATTGAGGGCCAGATTTAAGCAAAACAATAGGAGTACATTCAAGGGGAAGAACAGCTCTCTTTTCATTTTGGTGTCTTATTTCATGAGCCTGAGAAATAGCAATAAATTTACTTTTTTTCCCTCTTCTGATATTTTTTTCCCATCTCTCTCTCTCTCACAAGCCCTTTTTTTTTTTTTCCTTGCTGTGTTGAAAATGGTTTCTAGCACATCTCTTCCTAAGAATAAAAATGTCCTATTGCCTCAGCTCATGTCGTGGTCTCATTTTTCAATAAAATTTCTATTCTGCCTTGTTCTTGTTTTGCCCACTAAAAAAGAAGAGGGAATGGGGTGATGACGGGCACCTAAAGGCAGACAGAATTCATTTTAAAAAGATAATGCATGTGGATTTTTTTTAATACCTATGGCAACACATGCTTCAGCCTTTCCATTTAAAAATTTCCTCTATTTCAGTAATTAAACCTGATTCACTTCATTCTAATTCAGTATTATTCCTTAATCTTGCTTACTAAGCTGCCGAAGTTGCTGTCACCCTTAAACTACTCTGGTTTGTTTTTTTTTTTTTTTTGGGGGGGGGGG
>JANHGB010068660.1:0-39962 GCA_026283785.1 Coracopsis vasa
GTGGTGAGGCACTGGAATGGGTTGCCCAGGGAAGCTGTGAATGCTCCATCCCTGGCGGTGTTCAAGGCCAGGTTGAACAGAGCCTTGGGTAACATGGTTTAGTGTGAGGTGTCTCTGCCCATGGCAGGGGGGTTGGAAGTAGATGATCTTAAGGTCTTTTCCAACCGTAACTATTCTATGATTCTATGAGTTGGGCATGTGTGCTGCCAGCAAAGAGGTCCCAAAAGTGTCTAAGACTGTACTAATAGAAGCATGGCCAGTAGATCAGGGGAAATTATTAATTCCCTCTAATCTGGACTTCTTAGACCATACACAGAATATCGCATCCAGGTTTTGGCCCTGGAAAGCACTAATAAGCTGAAGTGGAAGTCACCAGATTTGGGGCTGAAGCACTTGTCCTGTGAGGAGAGGCTGAGGGATTTGGGCAAGTTCAGTGTGGAAAAAGGGTGGCTTTGGAAGCACTTAACATCTGCCCCTCCCTAGGTACATCTGGGGAGGTTAGCAAGATGATGGAGTCAACCTCTTCACAGAGTGAATGACAGGACAAGAAGAGACAATACATATGTTGAAACAAGAGAGATTGAGAGTGGATGCAAGGAAAAACTATTTTTGATGAGTCCCATCAGGCAGTGGAAGAGGCTGCCCAGATTTGCAGTCTCCATTTCTACAGGTTTTTGAGACCAAACAGGGTAAATCTCTGAGCAGCCTAGTGTCAGGTCAGAGGTGACCCTGCTTTAAGTAGCAAATTACTGTGATTTTGATCTCCTAGAAATTTAACCTGTCTAAGAATAGAATAGGGTTAGAAAGAAGAATGAGCAAAAAGAAGTCAGTGCTACTCTGATAATTATATGCCCAGTTCTGTGTAAATATGAATATTGTCACTTTTCCAGTGATAGATGAACATAAGGAACTTCTGAGAAGCAAGGAGAACAAGAGAACTTGAAAATTGTTATTGCTGAATTCACTAAGATGCCCAGATGCACACTTGGTTAAACTTTCAGCTTGTCAGGAAATGGTTATCCCCCTCAAACAGAAACTTTCCAGTATTTCAGGAAAAGCTGAAAGTCCTGAGGCTAATTTGCACTCTTTTCCAGCTTGCTAGAGTAAACAGAAATCAGAAAACAGATAAATCCTGGAAGAAATAGCAGTATTCTGAGAAATCAGAAAAGATGTAGTAAAGTGAGTCTTCTCCCCTCACTGAGAAGTGTACAGATGATTAACATTCACTCATGTGGATCACCATGCTACCGGCTACTCTGAGGAGACTGAGTCTCTCATTAGTTTTGATCAGAAATTCCTTCCCAAAGATTAGAAACATTTCTCAATGAAAGTTTAATCAAAAGTGATGCATCTCAGAATGTCTGAGTTAAAAAAAAATAAAATATATTTTTTTGTTGTGGGATTCCCACCAAGGTGTAAGCAAAGGTCCTTCTCCTGAGGTGATCCTGCCCCTCTACTCTGCTCTCATGAGACCCCACTTGGAGCACTGTATGCAGTTCTGGTGTCTTCAACATAAGAAGGACATGGAGCTGGACAGAGCCTTGGGTGACATGGTTTAGTGTGATGTGTCCCTGCCCACGGCAAGGGGGTTGGAACTAGATGATCTTAAGGTTCTTTCCAACTCTAACTATTCTATGATTCTATTCTATGATTCTGTGAAATAATTTGTCATCCTTTACTTTCCAGCCTTGGTCTTTTCACCTTCTAATGTCCTAATAAGTCAGACTCAGATGTGAAGAAGCTCAGAATTTGCGAGCTCAGTTCCATATAATTATACATAAAAAAAAAAGTATTTACTTTAAGCTGATGTTCTCACTTGGCAGTTAGTATTCTTGTGGTTTGCTGTCACCTGAGCCAGGCTACAAGCTGGGAACAGTTCTTCTCTCTTGCCCAGGAACAGGTGAGCTGTCAGCACAAGGGGCCAAATTTAGGTCTGGTTAAGTATCCACCCAGTTCATCTTCCAGAAACCCACATACTAAAACTTTTGCTTTGTCTCCATAATTATACTAAACTCAAAATAGCTTTGGTAGTGCTAAAAAGACCTTGAGTTTAGTAGACATTATACTGACCTAATTTTTTTTAAACATATATTCTGTGTTTAATATTCTGTTAAACACTTTATCCAACACTGATTGATTCCCCTCCAGTTTTATAGTTACATGATCCCTTTCTTCCTATAAAATACTTCAACATATGGTTTGACAACCATAAAAACCTACAGTCCATCTCCCCATCACTTATGTGATTGCTCAAGCAGTCTCCAGTAAGCATCTACAGAGAGCACCTAAAGGAATACAGGAAGGGTTATATTTTTCAGTGCCTCACTTTCTCTCAAAACAGGGAACCTTTTGAGACCTTGAAAAAAAATCAGAATTTGGAGAAGATGGATGCATTTGGCTTCTTTGATCAACAACCACTGGAGAGACTAGAATCATCCCAATTTTTAGACTCTGCAGAGCGAATAATTACATCCATTTCACAAAGGCTGTAAAACGGAGGACAGCTTTTGGGACTGGTCTCTCAGAAAGCTTTGTTCAGTCCTTTTGATTAACTTTCTTAGTATTGTCTTCAGATTTCTCCTAGGTCATTCAGTCATTGTACAGAGATGATATTAAATTAATTTGGCCAGTTCTTCACTGAGCTTTTTGGCTTTATGTTCTTCCTGGGAGCCTTGAAAATAACTGGCAATTCTAGCAAGGAGGCCTTGAAAGATGAATGTGAATTACAATCATTCCTGGGCCTTTCCAACTGTTACTGGCAATCTATCACAGAGATTTCTGGGTTGATAATGCCATCAGAGCCTACTAAAAAAGGAAATCTATTTCATCTGAAGCAGTAGATACCTTCGCTAAGTTGAAGCAGGGCTTCACTCTGCCATGGGGTTATTTTGTGCTGTTTAGGGAGGAATGGACTTTACATTTTAAACTCCCCAAATATTGTGAAATACTATACTAGACCAGTTTTTGAGTTTCAAAAGTGTTCACAAACCCTATAACCAATGATTGCTTATATATGCAGGTCATTCAACATTTAAAGGTGGCTTCAGAGGTGGATTATACAGTACTGAGGTAATCACCAGTTATGAACAGTAACTGCAGAACACCATAACATCTCCTCTGCAGCCAGCTGCCTTTGAAGCAAGATATCCATTGCTGCATTTCAGGGGGGATCTTCTGTAGCCTACAAGTTCTTGAGAAAATACTGCATCATAGAATAAATTTAAACAATGCTTCCACTGACTAATGATGTTACCAATTTCTCTGTCAATCAAATGATAGTTTCCCTGAATTTGCATTAATCTAAATGCTGGGACAAAACATGTTTAATTCTATTTAGATTTCTGGAATTATATTTGCATCAAATTGGCTTAGAAGACAGGACGTGTGGCTCTGTAATGAACAACAATAGCAAAGGCTCTGTTGCTTTACTTACATGGGAATAACTGAGCATATGAAGGTTTTTGGTTACAAGGTATAATTCCCAGACCGTGTATAGATCACCTAAAACCATTATCATTTGGTTTGAAGTATCAATGCTATTCTCTAGCTGGACTTACCATGTGGACAAATTTCTTTTATCAAGATTTTAACAGAACAGCTCATGATGTCAAAAGTTTGGAATGAACTATTACCTTATTACAGGTGAAAACTGCTTCAAATCTCAGCTCCTGCTTAACGTACTGTGATGGTAATGTGTGCCTGCTGTGTTGACAGTTTCACCCACCTTGGACCTTGCCATTAATGTCATTCAAAATAGCTCTGCCCTAGGAGCTCTTTCAAAATGAAATGTTTAAAAACATCTCCAGGAGCTTTCTACCTATGTTATCACACTTTGAATTACAGACCAATGGCTTGTTAAACCTGTTCTTTTTTTAACCCAAGCCCTGCTAATGATTGTTTTGTTTTAGTTCATTTATTACTGAAAAAAATTAATAAAATGTAGAAAATTGAAATGCTTCTTTAATTTTTGTGTTGTTCTGTAATATAGTCACACCTGCTGCCAAAGCACAGCCTTATTAATGCTCATCCAGTTTGCTCATGTTGCAAAAGGAATGACAAAACCAAGCCCTAATAGGCAGTGGATGTCCTAATGAGCACAGCTGTGTCATAAAGGCAAAAGGTTCCTGAAACCATCCAACAATGGCAGACCTTAGATGGCATCATCTATACCACATCCATACAATCAGACTTTGCAAATGGATAATAATATCTTCTTTCTCTTTCTGTTTTTTTTCAGAGAGGGACACAGAACTTGAATCCTGCCTCTCTGAGTTCAAGGAGCTCTGGTTTTGTCCTTGTGCTGGGAATTACCTCAGTCATGGCAAGTCACTTCACTGCAGATAATGAAACAGCATGAATGATCTCAAAAACTAAAAATGATAAAACTGAGGAGGTAAATTGAATAAGGGTGTTTCAAAATAGTGGTTCGTGTCTCTAAAAATTGTTTAACTTGGCTCTTTTTCAAACTGATCGGAAAACACAAAAATTGACATACTAAGATAGCTTGACAAGATGGATAGAGAGTTCAAACATATGAAATTTTCACATGGTCCATGGAAAGACCTTATGATACAACTTTATTTTGTGTCTTAAGCTAGGAACCTAAATAGCTGGTGAATTATATTTCAACGGCCTGATTTTCTGCTGCACTGCAATCCCCACGAATCTGATGCAGATCAAATTCAAGGGAAGTTTCTATACATTTATATGCTTAAAATAATAATACAGGACAGTAAATTCAGGTGATTGAAGTATTAATATTTTGACTATGACTCATTTTCCTGGAAGAGTAAAGCATCACATGTCCTATGCATCACTTTCTGAGTACACATGCCTAGATCTTACTGTCAGCTTCTTTTATTAATCTGCTCTTGCTATTGTGAGGCATAACCTACTGTCACAAGACACATTACAGTTTAGAATGCTTCACTATACAAAGTAAGCATCCAACTTCTGACACGCATAAAGCCAGATTATTTGCCCACATATCATAAAAAAATAACCCAATCAGGTTTCTGATACAAGAATCGTAAGGATATACATCCTAAAAATATTATTACTCAGATTCAGAAAATAAACCTTTAAGAAAAACAACAGCCAATAGCAAAACTCAATAAATGAATGGAAAATGGAGCCTGATGAAGTGGAAGAAGAAAAAACATAGAGAGAAGCATACTGCAAGCACCAGAATTTTGCTTACTAAGCAGTGAGAAGATAGAACCAACAGTGTGAAGAAAGATATATAGAAGATGCAAGAGGGAAATATTATCAAAGGTAAGGAAAGGAAGTATTTAGGACTAAACTACTCAAATAGCAGACCTGTCATCGTATGTTTCAGAAATCTATTCTTTGTATGGATGCCAGGGAGCTTATTAAACACTGCAGGGAAAAATGCCCCCTACGATGAACTAGTGGAAAAAAACCCCACAACTGTTACTATCTAAAGGAGTATTAAAGTTTCATTGAAGACTACTGGGCTTTTGCCATTGATTTCAAAAAGATGAAGGTCAGATGCTTATTTCAATATACTTATGTAGAAGTTCTTATTCACTAGGAAAAGTCAGTCATCTTGATGGTTAAAGTGGGTATCAAGCCATAGACCATAACTGCTCTCATGCACAGAGATTAATTTTACAACATCACCAAGACTGCTTACCCTGTGCCTGAAGTGAAGGTCCTAAATTAATTAAATTAATTCTGCTTCTCTAGAAAATTATTTGATTTTGGGGGCACTCAAATTTTATGATTTAGGATTATATGATTATGATTATATGATTTGGGCTGGCATCTCCAGTAATATGGGCCATATTAACACCATTTTTTTTTCATAAACATTACAAATATTATCAGCAGTTATAGATTAACTATGGATATAAACAGAGATTTTTCTTCAGACTAGAAGAAAAGTCTATTGGGAGCTTTGAAGCTTCACAACTCCATTGTACTTAATAAAGTAATTACAGTGTCACTAGAAAGTAAGTTTTGCTTCAGTAATAGCCTTGAAAGTAGTTAAAGAAACAAAAGCGTGTTTCTGGCTTCAACTCAGTGTTTACTTTACACAAATGTCTTTGCTTCACTGTGCCGTTATCCACCAGTAGCATACACCATTACTGGAACAGCTCTCATTCCACTAATGTTATTGCTTAAAGAACATATTAAGATGCTGGTGTTTTCATATGGGAGCTATCCATTCATCTTTCACAAGTAATTACATTACCAGTAATCCTTTTAAAAGCTGCCTTTGCTCAGCTGCTTTGCCAATAGCTCTAAGCCTGGTTATATGACAATCCCACTTACTCACAGTGTATGAACTGATAACAGATGAACCAGCTAATATGCTGGTGCTCTCTGATCAGTGACAAACTGCAGAACTGAGACCCATCAAAAGAAACAAACTCTCTTTACAAAACCCCTAATAGTTTGGATTTATTTATTACTGAAAATAGTAGAGGGAGCAAAGAATTACTTACCCTATACCCTATTTTATATTATAAAATGGCATGTGGGTTTTTATACATTTTGAAAAGAATGACAGTTATCTGGAAAACAAGTTTTTTAAGAGCTCCAGCATTCACAATGATAAAAAAAAGCAGCCTCTAGCTATAGTATGAGCATTTCTTTCATGAAGGACAAAAGTAGCAATATGAAGATATGCAGTAGAGGCCGTATCATGCAATACTCTGATTTGAAGACCTAACAATGACAGCACATTCAGGCTAAGAAATTTTACTAAATACTCAAAACTGTCTGAATTAATTCTGAAGACTATTTCCCATACTGCGAATGATGTCAAATCTATTAATGAATAAAACCTGCTAACCTGAATACTGACACTGTACTTTTCTACTAGAGAGTCTACTCCTTGCTCCTGAGATAGTGATTAAAAATAGCAACTGTCACTGTATCAGTCAGTGAATACATAGATGATGCAGAAAGCAGTGTGCAGAAGTGGTTTTGGACCAGCAAGCAGCAGTACACAGAAAGGCTGTGAATAAATTAAACCAAAAAATAAGCCTCAGGCTGATGTGTTTGAACTTCACTGGAAACATTCTTCATACATATTTAATTGGTCCATTGAGACTGCGACTGTTCTGGAGATGTTCCAGGCATTATTTCCATTCCATTAGTACACTTGCAGTACGTGTACTCCTTAACCCAAAATGATTGATTCCATAAATGTCTTCCCACTTACTGACCTGAACACTAATGGAGGTTGTGTATAGATTAAAAGAGTGTATGCTTCTTGAAACCAGCCAAAATATACTGTAGTCACTGAAACATCTTGTGGCACAAAAAGTGGTATTTCTAACTGAAGATACCAAAATACTACTTCACAGAAATATTTCAGGTAGGAAAACCCAGAAATTATACAACGGGTTGAAAAACTCTGCTAAAACAACATTTTAAACAGAAGTTTAAGTACAAAGCCCCACCTTTCTGAAACATAATACAATCTTGCCTTGAAATATTATTATCACATACCAGAAACATTTGTCTGTACTTGCATCTTATAAATTAATTTGCTGTGGGAGAAAGTATAAATTTTTTACATTCCATAAAATAAAAATAAAGAAGTTCAGATAATTTTATCAACTCAGCTGCACACAGGGGAAAGGCTGAATGTTCTTAAGGTCTTATACAAACCAAGAAAATGCTGTTAAGTGTAAATTATTCTGGTATGAACCAAAACTTTCCCTGTTCAAGTTATTAAAGACAAGTATGATTAAATTGCAGCAGCTCAAAACTTGAGTAAGGCACCCTGAGGAAACAATCTTGAAGATCTCCATAAGCACTGCCTGGCATCTGGGTTAACCTGAAAACTACATAGAGTCTTAAATCCTTAGTACTTAAGACATTAAAACTAAAATCAGTTCTATTGCAGTTTGAATGAAAAATAGCTACATTCATAACACACTTCCTTATAACAGACATATGTTCACGCAGCTTGGTCAAGCTTGTAACAGACATAGGAAGAATCCCTAGGAAACACTTTTATTCTTCTTATACATTATTTATAATGTTTAGAAGTATAAGTATCATAGAATCATACATTCATAGAATAGTTAGGGTTGGAAAGGACCTTAAGATCATCTAGTTCTAACCCCCCTGCCACAGGCAGGGACACCTCACACTAGACGTGTAGCCCAGGGCTTTGTCCAAACTGGCCTTGAACACTGCCAGGGATGGAGCACTTACCACTTCTTTGGGCAACTTGTTCCAGTGCCTCACCACCCTCACAGTAAAGAACTTCTTCCTTATAGCCAGTCTAAACTTCCCCTGTTTAAGTTTTAACCCATTACCCCTTGTCCTATCACTACTGTCCCTAATGAAGAGTCCCTCCCCAGAATCCTTATAGGCCCCCTTCAGATACTGGAAGGCTGCTATGAGGCCTCCATGCAGTCTTCTCTTCTCCAGGCTGAACAGACCCAACTTTCTCAGCCTGTCTTCATACGGGAGATGCTCCAACCCCTGATCATCCTTGTGGACATCCTCTGGATTTGTTCCAACAGTTCCATGTCCCTTTTATGTTGAGGACACCAGAACTGCATACAATACTCCAAGGGAGGTCGCACGAGAGCAGAGGGGCAGGGTCACCTCCTTTGACCTGCTGGTCACACTCCTTTTGGTGCAGCCCAGGATACAGTTGGCTTTCTGGGCTGCGAGCGCACATTGCCGGCTCATGCTCATTTTCTCATCAACCAACACCCTCAAGTCTTTCTCTACAGGGCTGTTCTGAATCTCTTCTCTGCCCAACCTGTAGCTGTGCCGGGGATTGCTCCCACCCACCTGAAAGACCTTGCACTTGGCATAGTTAAACTTCATAAGGTTGGCATCAGCCCACCTCACAAGCATGTCAAGGTCCCTCTGGATGGCATTCCTTCCATCCAGTGTATCAACCGAACCACATAGCTTGGTGTCATTGGCAAACTTGCTGAGGGTGCACTCAATCCCACTGTCCATGTCACTAACAAAGATGCTGAACAAGACCCGTCCCAACACCAGTCCCTGAGGGACACCACTCTTTACATTCCAATCTCCACAGTATGATAAAATAACCAGGCCTTTTCCCAGTGCTATAGGGGGGCTTGGGCTGTACAGCAGCTAAGCTCGTTTAGACTGCTGTCCTTTTGCTCAGAGGAGTTCTTGATAGTATGCAGCTATTTGGAGGTCAAATCAATTATTGTAGTCTAGGATGCCATTTCTGGACTGGAAGCAGGAGCACTTTCAGTTTAACAAGACTTAATAGAGGTTGTTAAATGTGTCTGACACTTTTTGACCTTTGCTCTTCTATTTCAGAGTTTGAATAGGTCTGATTTAATTAGCCAAAACCACTATCAGAATGAATGCAGGGGCAAAAGCTCAGAAGGATATATGTACAGGAAAAATTACCAGTTCAATAACTTTAAACCACAGGCAAACAAATCATGGTTCACACTGACAAACACAGTCAAAGGGAGAGCTTTAACAGGTTGGAAATTATGAAGAGACCATGCCAGCACCATAGTTTTGAGCACAACACCCACGACCGCTTTACTTTCTCAAAACACAGTTAAGGAAAGTCTAAGTGTGCATGCAGTCAATGACTGAAGGTTATTTGGTTTTGGAGGGGAGTGGTGGTGTCATTGTTGGTTGGTTGGTTGCTTGCTTGCTTTTTTGGTGTTTTGGTGGTTTTTGTCATTGAGGTTTCTGTTGTTAGGGGTTTTTTTGTTTTGTTTTTCAAACATAGCCTTTGGAAACATCCACACAGAAGCACAAGTTTTTCTGTGCTAGCTGCCTCCTCAGGGTCCCACATGTAATCTCTCTCCAGTTCAGCTTGGAGCCTGAAAAACAGGCACTGACATCAGGCTAACATGCATTTTCTGAAGCAGATGATTTGTGTAACTCAGCTAAGAGCCAGCTGGGAGTGAGGGGTTCAGAAAGTACATCCTTTTCTCATTGGGTTCATTGTTCCTTACTGGAGCGTTAAGAGGGTAGTTTACTCCCAAATGTCATGTTTAGCTCCCATTTTGAACTGGTGGACTCTGTCATGACCCTGGCTTTTATTATTTTCCCCTGGCCTTCTTCCACACATTATTGCTATTTCTATTGTCTCATCTCCTAAAAAGAAAGGGACACCAACATAAAAAAATTCCTGCTCTGTGCCTATGGAAATATATATCACACAGAAATACCCTGAAGTTTCATAATGTCAAGCTTTGATAGGAAAATTATACTGTATCCTAGGTGTAGGTTATTCCAATAAATGTAAACAAAACATTGCAACTTGCAAAGTCAACTGACCAGTAGCCCACATCCAACCATCAAATGGCTTATTTATCTACAGTACTGACAGTATGTCCTTTGTCAGAACAATGTTCATTTTGCAATATTAAGGTCAATATCTTGGGAGAGGAAAATAAATTATAGAAGAAACAGTTGTAGTATTACATTCAACAGCTTTCTGAAACAGATTACATCATATAGGCTGTAGGAATGGATTTCCTAACATAATGACACTCCTGTCTCCCAGACCCAAAATGTAGGTGTGCTGATTTACAGAACAAATCATGCAAAATACATTGCAGCAAACTTGTGCAGGTGGGGACAGATGCACATACAGGTGCAAGTACAGAGTGAAGCTAGAGTTGATGTAATCAGTGGTGACAGGTATAAAACTCAAGACATTAGTTAATTCCTTTTTTAAAGTAGTTATGTTTTAGAATATTATCTTAAAAGGGGGAAAATGGCATATTTAGATAATGGATAGGGAAAAGTTTACAAAACAAAGCCAAAAAATATTTCTCTCTAAATCAAGATACATTGGGGGAGGGAAAGAATAGGAAGTTAGTTATCTCAAAACCCCAGGAGATAAGTGTGGACCTGACGGATGAAAACTTAGATAAATGTAATTGAAATATTTTTCTACAGTACATTAGATTTGGACTTCATTATAGTTAATATATTGGAGTCCATGCTGATACAATCTAAAACATACTAGAGATATCCAATGAAATTGGAAGAATTACATTTACAACTAAGAAAATAAGTAGTCTAAGTAACAGCCAGGTTCTGAGAACAGACAATCTGAGAAGATAAGCCAAGGAAACTGCATACTTGGGAAACGAAGGATTTGTACACTGAAATGAAAATGTGTATTAGGAAACTTGTGTTTCAGTCAGATGAAGAGGTAGGTGGGTTGGGATGAGTAAATCCCAGCACACAACAAGGGATAACGCATCAGGTGTTAGACATTACATGAAATATTTATCTAAGATTCTTCCTCAGATACTCAGGACAAAAGCCAAGATGAAAACTTTCAGTGTCAGTTGTAATGAGTGTTTACTGTATAGCTGAGAAAAATAAAAGACTGAAAGACAGAGGAGCTTTGCAACAAAACATGTATTTGAAAATCAAATGATCGGCTTTTGACCAATAGCAAAAAAATGGTGAGTTTATCTCGGGCAAGTGCTCTGGAATGAGCGTAGTTAAACTAAAAGAAAGACTCAGGCACCTTTTGCATGGCTTTATGCCAAGAAAAAAAAATCCTGCAGCTCTTTTTATGAGGCCATATACAGACCAAGATTTATTCCCAGGGGATGACAATTCAGTCCACACTTTTTAACAGAAAATAAAATACCCAAAGAGACTTGCATTGATGTCTGCCAGGAACAAAACTGAGTTTCAGGCAGACTTTTCCTACCTCTTCTGAAGAAACATCAAGGTTTTACTGCCAGCAAATTACAGCTCGGGGACTCAGGACTTTGGCCCGCACCAAAGAAAAAGCACTAAAGCTACTGAAACCAAATATTTGGTTTTTCCAACAGCTGTAGGAAGGCGAGACTCTTCAAAGGAAGTGCTGGTCTCAGGTGTATCTTCAGCACTATTGGAAAATTCAGAATTGCTCAACACCAACAACTGTCGAGTATACAGTTTGATATGCTGAAGAATTTATTACCATCCACGACTAACTCCTGAAACCCCATGCCCGAGACCAAGTTTCTCCTGTGTTGTTTTTTTTTCGTATGTGTTACTTCATCTGAATGTTTTCACCATTTTTCTATTGCAGCAATACATAAATACTATTACTTTCCATTTCCCAAGATACTACATTAGAGCCATGCAGCAAACACATTTCTCCTTGTGGGCCTCAAAAGACAGAGGTTTTATTTCAGGGGGATTTGATGATCCAGCAGGAATATCTATCAGAAATTTTGATTTAATAGCTTCCATAGCTCTAAGGTATCCTGCAGTAGTTTATTTCTGTTTACCACAAGCTCAGTTATTAGCTAAACCCTCTGGCCATCAACCAGATAATCTTATACTCTTGGGAAACACAGACATTCACTTCCACTTAATCTTTAGATGAAAATTAATGAACTAATTTCAGCAACTGAACCCTTGCACCACTGCTTATTTCTTCAGAGCCAAAATACAAATATTGAAATGAAATAATCTGAAATTTTTGATGCTATGTCACAAAGGAGGAAAAGTAGAACCTGTTCTACTGGTGAATTCTTGAATTCTGAAGCATCTTGAGAATCAGTCTCACGGGATACGGGTGGAAGACCAAACCAGAAGCTTTAAAAAGAAAAACAAGCACAACCTTCAGGCCACAATTTGCTGCCTTTTAGCCATGCAGATAGCATCCACTACAGACGACCACTTCACTACAGTGCTTGCATTTAATTCCAGGCCTAAAAGGCACCTCTTAAACTTTCCACAATAGTTTATACTCCAAAAAAGCCATAGAAGAAGAACTCAGTATTTTGATAATATTATTTTATGGCTTGGCCAGAGAGTTATTTAGGATGCATAGCTCTGAAAGCCATTTATTTCAACAACTGTGAAATGCTTTTCTGTCCCCTTGAGATGGGCAATATCTCCACTTAAAGATTTACTCTTCGGCCTTTTGGTTCACATGGGACTGGCAAAATATGGACTGGCAGGACCTCCAGGAACAACAATGGAGTGAAAAAGAAACCAAAACACATTCTGGATCCTGACAGATATCACAAATTGGCTTTTAGGCCAATTAATGCCATTTGTAGTTGCTTCAGAAACTGAACTATATCATCCTTTCTGCTATCACAGGATTTAGTTCTTTGGCATATTTATGTATACAAATTGTGTCCAGGATAACCAGCAAGCAACTGAGAAGGTGATACTTTGTATATAATTTGGTTCATGTGTGCTTATACAGAACTCCTCAATAAACCACCTTAATGATGTCACTGCTTTTCCTATGTGTCTGGACTTAATCTAGATGAGCATTTTATACTAGTCTTCCCCTTACCAAAAGCTATTCCATTCACCTAAAGTCACACCTCATCTGATTTCTCACCTTTTCTGAGAAACAAGGTTTCTTCCCCAAGGCTTCACAAATGGCAATCATAGGCCAACTTTGCAACATCTACCAACACGGCATCAAAGGAGGTAAGTAAGTGTCTCTTGAAATATCTACAAACTCAACTTTCATGCCATGACACATGACCAGTCTTTAAGAAACTTCCTTCTTCTATGCAAGTAAGATAAATACCTATTTGAAGGAAAACATGTCTAAGCTATTCTGTGAGGCATAAAGTAGGAAAGTGAATGATTCATGTCCAACACAGTCACTTGTCGTTATGAAGGCCCTGATAAAAACACAGATGTGATAATTCCAGTTAGCAATCTCCATATATAAATGGAAACTTCACCCCCAGACTGATGACTGATTCATCTAGAGAGCTGAATTTGCTAGGACCTCTAAAACAAGGGCATGCCTGCACGGAAAGCAAGAGAAGTTGGTGCTGATACCATTCACACTATAGATAAATGCACCAGTTTCCAGCAGTGCCACTCCAGCACCTTGCAGTAATCCTTAGGTAAATATCTATTTATTAAACCACTGCAGGAAAGTTTAGCATTTTGGTGCAGGCAGGAACAAAAGAACTGAGTCTCGTTCAGGACTCACTGGCACTCTTAGGAGACAGACCAGCATGAAAGACCTAATCAGAAGACCCATTCAGGCATTCAGCTGGAGGAATTTCAAAGGCAGAATTAGTGAGGTGAAGAAGGTATAACAACTAGCATATTACACAAAGAGAGACTGTATTCATCTTGGCAGTACTCTGTCATCCATCACATCCACATCCACACTGTAGCCACATCCAGCTTCACCTGACACTGAGTTCACCTGACGCTAGGTGGCCCTGCCTTGGCAGGGGGATTGGACTAGATGATCTCCAGAGGTCCCTTCCATCCCTAATGACTCTGCAATTCTGTTCCAAGAAGACCATCTACACTGACTGACTTCGGCTTTCACCACACAACTCTCTGCTCAGAAGATGTGGATGTGGCACCTTCAAAAACCCAAGGATGAACTTAAGAAGCAGACTTAGTATGGCAGAACAACATCCCTGGCAGCTTCCAGTGGCAGAACACACAGAATCATTTACGGCATCGTACCAGTTTCAGAACCAGCTTTATCAAGTAAAGCTGGGACTAACAGCATGAATAATTCCTATTTCCAGTTGCACTCAGCACAGGGAAGTGAAAGGCATCTAGCGCAACTAGTACATTCACTTCTCTAGGAGCAAAACAGAACAATTTTCACGTACTGGAAGGACTGAAAACAGTTATATGAAAAACAACAAAGTCTGAAACCTATGCAGTTAGACTCAAAATTTGCCTGAAGGCATGTACGAGTTTTCACACCCTTATGCTTCTTTTGTCTTTCCCCCTTTGGCAAACTCACAGGCACAGACACCACTTAAACAATTAGGTTTCCTTCATTTTCTTTGCTACTAAATAAGCATTACTTAAGAAAAGGCAATTTATGGGCCTTTCTAGACTAACAAGTCCACTCCAGAAAAATTTGCTTGATATCAAAATAAATCAAACCCCCTAACGAGATCAGAGCAACCTGCCTGGGATCGGAATCTAGTTTTTAAATGCAGTATTTTCATTACTAATTGTGAAAAAAAGAGAGTAACACACACTAAGATATGCAAAAAGAGAATTAGCCATTCTGTTAGTCAGACTAAACTGGAGCTCTAGTACAGCTTTCCGAAGTGCCTCAGGAAAATTTCAGTGTGTTTTAGAGACAGCTAGTTTTAAATTTAGCTTAGGTATCAAAGAAAAGGGTACCTGCCTAATGGCAAGGATTCACTCCCCACAGTAGACAGCAACCCCTCTTTATAGCACTCAGAAAATATCTGACTACTGATTGCAGAATGGATATCCAGATATTTGCATCAGGCAAAGAAGCAGTGATAGTCATATTCTGTATCTTATTAGCTTGAAAAGTATGAGGGAAGGGTTCGTCAAGAAATGCTTTGATATATTTAAATCATGTTATACACTGAATCGTCAGCATGTCTATGTTAAGTTACATGGACATGTTGTTTTGAAATCCAAGGGTAGAAGTAGGTCCCTGGAAAAGGTTCCCTAAGCAGCTTGACTCTACTTGAACTGTACACATGGTGAAAGTAAGCAGAAACCTCTCATAAATCGCTACTATGGATTCCCTGTTGTGTGGTAGTCCTGAATGTCTGCCTGTTTACTTGCTGTGACTCTTTTTTCAGCAAGTACAGGAAACTAAACAGCTGTGGGGGAAGGGAAAGTGTGGCACATTTTGCTTCACTTATTCCCAGAGATTCTGTGCCAAACGCTGCTTCATAATAAAATAATTCCCAAATTTTTTAACCCTGAGTAGGGTCAAACACACTTGTGTCACAATTTCTAACTTTTACACTCAACTTCTATTGTGCCATGAGTGACGGGCAAAAAAACATTTCTTTATAGAAGTGCTCAGGCCAGGTTTTCTAAACTTGTAATGGAAGGAAAGAATAAATCCTTTCTTTCTTATAGTCTTAATTCATAGTTTCTAGGCTGCAGGCTGAACATCTCTAGTTCAGAACATTAAAGACATAATGCCTTCTTCCTATCTGATTCATTTAATCCTAGGGACTGTAGTGATAGGACAAGGGGTAACGGGTTCAAACTTAAACAGGGGAAGTTTAGATTGGATATAAAGAAGAAGTTCTTTAGTGTAAGGATGGTAAGGCACTGGAATGGGTTGCCCAGAGGAAGTTGTGAATGTTCCATCCCTGGTGGTGTTCAAGGCTAGGTTGGACAGAGCCTTGGGTGGCATGGTTTAGTGTGACGTGTCCCTGCCGATGGCAGGGGGGTTGGAACTAGATGATCTTAACGTCTTTTCCAGCCCTAACGATTCAATGATTCCATGGTGTGCTGTGGTATGGAATACCCCTTTGGCTAGTTTGGGTCAGGTGTCCTGTCTCTGCTTCCTCTTGGCTTCCCCTCTTCCCTGGCAGAGCATGAGACTGAAAAAGTCCTTGGTCAGAGTAAACATTACTTAGCAACAACTGATACAGTCATCCTTTAAACCTTCTGAGCACACTTCTATGCGGCCATAATGTTAAGGGACATTATAAAAGCCAAATCAAACATGGTTTTGGCAAGCATCTGTTTTATTTATGGATTACTTTATATTGTGATTTGAAGTAGCTGTATGTATATAACTTGTTGATTTTCGACTGTGCTATAGAGTTCTTTAGGGAATTTTGTAGGGCTTATACTAACGACCTCATAGTTAGGTGGAAAGATGTAAATTGCCTCAGGGAAAGGAATCTAACATACTATGAAATGGTGAAATGTGAGTAGCTATGCGGAAAACAGGCTGGGGTGATGGCTGACAACAAACTAAGTGGCTGTGCAATGCAATCCAGTGGCAGAGAAGGCCATTTGAATTTTCTGCTGGATATGCAGAGATGCATTGCATAGTGGGGGCAAAACTTTGAAATACTTCATACAAGTAAAGTTGTTGGAATGTAAAAATAAGTGATTTCCAAACTTTTGTTTTAAAATCTGTATGTTGAGCTATTGACTGCTTTTTCTGGTTAGTGAAGAATTAATTCTCTAGCATTGGAACATAAGTCAGATCTTTTATTTGCTAATAGCACTTACAAGCATCTTAAATTTCTGTCATTATTTGTTTCAGAAACTTAGCAGCTCTTGGCAGGATCCTAGAGCTTCTGAGAGTAGTTTTATAACTTCTGAGCAACTTAAGATAATGTGTATCAGTGCAAAGTGAAAGCATATCCTTGTGAGGACTTGCAAAGTTGTTGCCTGCATTTAAGAGAAGTCTGACTCTGAGGTTGAATGATGATAAGAATTATTTTTTTTTTTGAAACACACAAGTATTTCCTGTGACATTTTAATTGTAGACAAGAAATATGAAGGTTCTGATGTGTTTTGATTATAACCTTTGTGTAAACACTTGTTAAGTGTGATTGTGATTATTAAATACTGTGGATTAGAAATGTGCACATTAAATATGGAAGCAGGGAGTTTCACTGGATTTTGAGGCTCAGACTTTTGATTGGTTCACAGTTTTCAATTTGTCTTGATTTTTCATGATACTATATATAACAAAGATGAACACCCATAAAATAATATCTTTCTTTGATTCTCAGACGTGAATGAGTTGAAGGAGTGCCTTCAGGTACTAGTGAAGGAACAGCAAACTCTGGCCACACAAACAGCTACAACAGCTCTTTCAGCTATGAGGCTAAAGCAAAGGCTAGTTATCCTGGAACGATATTTCATTGCATTGAACAGAACAGTTCTTCAGGAGAATGTCAAAGTTAAGTGGAAAAGCAGTAGTATTCCTCTGCCTGCTGCGGATAAGAAAAGGTAATGACATAGGCGTGAACAAGTTAATACATTAAGGAAAGTTATAAAAAGGTTATCAACCTGTGTGTGAGAGTTTAATGTGATTTATTCCTCCTTGTGAAACATTAGCAGTAAAGAAACTCTTCTTATTTCTTAAGATGGTTTTGTGTGCTATCACCTGCCACACAGTTTTCCTCTTCAGCTCATACTTGCTTATAGTGTCTCTGTTCATACTAATGGGTTTTTATTATAGTACATTGCTGTAGGTACTGTTCTTTGAGCTATAAGTATACTTTTATTGAGGTATTACTTTTGTTCTACTCAAAAAGTATGGAGAGGCTTATTTCAGAAATGATGCTGGTGGAGGTTACTTAATTCTAATAACATTAGTACATTTTTGTCAATATTTGCTCAATTAAGGCATATAATAAATTTAAAAATACAAATAAATGAAAGTTGAACATAGTTTTTGTTAGCTTGAATGAGAAACTGTTTCAAGAGAACTAACTGAATAAGAAATTGTCTGATAGCTTATTGACCTAAAAATAGAAAAATCTATCAGATGAGGCATTAAGAATGCTATTCAGTAGCTGAACAAGGTTGCTGTCTGACAGAATAAGCATTTCAGCCTGGGGAATTTTTATGTTAGATTGTCTCTAGCTTCTAAAAGGAAAGGAGACAATAAGTGAATATCATGATTAGTTCTTATGTGTTTGAAGTTCTGACAGTGATATTTTTCCCCTCAATAATCTGTTACCTGGTTGTTTGTTTTTTTTTTTGTTTTTTTTTAGTTCTGATTAAAAAAGAGCATTAGTATATTTAAGTTATCAGATTGCAAGAAATGCCAGTTTCATTTTTTTCTCTCTTGAAAAAGTCTTAAGCAGTTCACTTTCTTTTGATGTGAGATTAAAACCCCGAAATTGTTGATGTCCTTCTGAGAGGGAGCAGTAGGGAATCTCCTGTTGTTAAGTACAAAGGAATGCTTACTTAAATTAATGGGATTGTTAGCATGAAAAGAAAAGTTCAGAGAAATGTATGTGAGCCTAGTGGGTATTAATGAAAGTTCAAGCTATCTCTTCCTTGCACACACCAATACAGAAGCTGCAAAGAGAGATTAATAACACTGACACTTGAATGGAAAGATAAGAAATGACAAAATTGATGGAATTAATTATTAGTAATTGAAGCTTCATAAAGAAATAGCCTATAAGCATAATCTGTGCAGTCCAGATTATCTAGAAATATAAACTTCCCGAGTAGATAATGAGTACATGAAGTATCTTATGTCTCTGCATCTTAAATACATGATCATAATTTCACTCTGAAGAACTATAGACATCTTTCTGATGCCAGTCAATTATGCCAGTCTAGTTTATTATTTCTCTGGAGCTTTTTAATGTTGGGGGTTGAACTGGTTGTTCTTTCAGGCAGCTGAAGTTAAGGTTTTGTTGTTGACATCTCGATGTTGATCACCTTCATTCTCAAGAGACAATTACGGTTCTTTACAAATGAAAATTGTATCATTATATATGCATGCATATAGCTAAATTGTAAAATTGTTGAATATACAAGTTATACAAATAACTACTAATATAAATATATATTAGTATAAAATAAATTACTCTAAGACAGTGTATATATAATTTTATTTAGCCCAAGACCTGTAGGCAAAGGTGTAGAAGGACTTGCACGAGTTGGATCCCGAGCAGCCCTTTCATTTGCATTTGCATTCCTTCGTAGAGCCTGGAGGTCAGGTAGGTCTACTTTGTAGCTTATTGCATGTATTTTTAATTAGAAGGTAGATGATTCATTAAAGCATCTGTGTCTATTAGGTATTTGCATGGAACTATACATTTGTAAACATTAGATTTATATAATTGTGTTTTATGTAGTATTATGCCAAGCAATACCGTTGCTCATCAAACCCATCCAAGCTACTAGCAAGGCTGTGTTGTGCTAGGATCCTTTTATGCTTACAAAGGCATATTGGTATTTCATTAAGAGAATACATCTTTTAATGCCAGATTTCAGAAAAGTGAGATTTATTCTTCAGACAAGGTCAATCCACTATATTACTTCATGACAGCAACAAAAAAGATTTGGGAGCAGTAGTGTCAAACTTGTGTTTAATTTGTGTACTTGACAGTGATTGTCAAATTGCAGAGGTTGGCAGAATTGTCACATGTGTCACTTTATACTGTCTGCTTTTCTGATGGCACAATGTTTGTCTGAACAAACACTGTTTGTTCAGATGGCAGCTCATTCTTTGTCCAGGCAGCCCTAGTTCCTCTTCTGATTTCCTCAGGAGATGTGTAGTGGAATGAGCTGGTTTAAGAGTTGTCATCTTTTTGAATGTTTTTTGTGAAGCAGATTGCTGTTCAGAAATCTTGCAGTCAGAATGTTTGTGTGAAATTTGAGAACTTTGTACGTATTATTAAGGAACATGTATGCTTGACGTACAAAAAAAATCCACAAAACATTGTATACAAAAAATTGCATAACTTGCATGTTATGGGAGATGTAACTAATATTACTGTGTTCCTTAGGTGAAGATGCAGACCTGTGCAGTGAATTGCTACAGGAATCACTTGATGCACTACGAGCTTTACCAGAGGCGTCCCTTTTTGATGAAGGAACTGTATCTTCTGTATGGCTGGAAGTGGTGGAAAGAGCTACTAAATTCCTAAGGTCTGTTGTGACTGGGTAAGTTTCTTTTTTTGAGCATTGCTGAAGGAGCTGTTAAACAGCAAACTTGCATCTCGTAGCAGCTGATGGTATAAACGTAATAATTTATGTAAAATTAAAAAGATTGCTTTTGGTTTTGCTCATACATAAACTATGGAAATTATGTTCTTTAAATATGATTTAATTCATAAACTCATGGAGTGGTTAGGGTTGGAAAGGACCTTAAGATCACTGAACTCCATCCCCCCTGGCATGGGCAGGGACACTTTGTGCTAGACCATGTCACCCAAGGCTTCACCTGTTTAAGGAAAATCAGAATTTGAATATTCTGAATCACTGCATGTAGACTTAACTGAAAAATAGTGTTTCATTAGTGTAAACTCTATTGGCATGTAGAATTCTTTGGTAATACAGTATATGTGTACACTTAATTGTTCCTTTCTAGGATACTAAAATAAAGCAGACTTCTATGCATGTGGGGGGAAAAAACATTCCTATTGGACTTAGAGCACTTCCCTGCTCTTTCCCTGTTATTTCAGGAAGCTTGAAGTTACACTTTTACAATAACTGCCAGAAATTGTCTTTTGAATACTGGAACTACATTCTTTATGATATGCACTATAAGGATATTTTAATTTCACCTGTGAAAAAGTTTTTCATGTTTTCAACATGTTTAATAGAGCTTGGGCTGCCACTCAAAAAAATTGATCTTGTGTGAAATATGTCAGCTTTTCTTCACACCTGCTTTCGTCACCAGTTTTATATTTTTCTGGAAGTTTAGTGGTTCTTGGTGTGTTGTAGATGATTTTGGTAAGCAACTATGTATTGTTTCCAATCACTTCTTATTTAATATGTACTGTTTGACTTCTAGAGATGTACATGGAGCTCCCAGTACCAAAGGGCCAGGAAACATTCCGTTACAAGACCAGCACTTGGCACTTGCCATATTGCTAGAACTGGCAGTGCAGAGGGGTACATTAAGGTGAGAAACACTCTGGTTTTTAAACATCACTGTCTATTGGAATGGCCTGAGCAGTGCCTGTTTTCAGTTTTCATGGGTTTGGGATTAACGTAATAATTGTGGTTCAAAGCATATGAACTTTTTCAGTAACGCAGTGGTGGTCAAGATCTTATGTTAGCTAGATTGCAAAATCCCATTTTTGCTATATTGATAATCTGTTTAAAAAGGAAAGCCGTGATGTCTGATATTGCTAAGCTTCAAAATGTAGAAAGTGAATTGTATGGATAACAAAAAAAAAGTTTTTAGAAATGCTTATTAATAAAAGATGTGAACTTCCTCTTTCAGCCAAATGTTGTCAGCAGTTATGTTGTTGCTTCAACTTTGGGATAATGGAACGAGGGAAACGGACAATGAGCGATCTGCACAGGGAACAAGTGCACCCCTTCTACCTTTGCTACAGAGATTTCAAAGTATAATATGTAATAAAGACGTGCCCAATACTGAGGAAGAGATTCAGGTACTTGCCCTTTCTAAATAATCCGAAGATATTATGTTGATATCAAATTTAATTTGGCTGGCTAAAACAATTTTAAAATAGTCTGAACAAAGTTGGCAGTAGTGTTTTCCATGTAAGATATGTATACACCACTGTTGTTTGGTTTTCATGCGTACGTTCTGAGTTTCTTGAGGTAGGAGGATGAATGTTGTCGTACAATTAGAGGTAAGCGCTGTGTTTCAGAGTTAGTGATTTTGTGATAATTAACTTGGATATGTAGCCAGTTAACTTTTCTGCATACTCATTTTTATTTAGTTGTGTTTGAAGTTAATTGAACTATGACTCTTGGTGAATATTACTGAGGTTGATAAAACGTAGTAAACCAGTTTTATTATGCTTGTAGGTTTCTGTTACATTCACAATCTGACTATATTTTCAACATATGTGTTTGGAATTTTCCTCTACTGCAAGAAAAAGATGTGCAGAGTTAATTTGTTTTCTCTTAAACTTATGCAGGTACTCAGCATGGCTAAAATATATTGTCTATCTGTATGTGTAGTGGCATCAAATACCTTGAGGGTTCTTCTGACTGCTCATTTTTCTCTTCTAGCTCCTGACTTACCCTCTGAGTCCAAATGAAAGTTTTCTGAGGTATCTGACTTTACCACAGGATAATGAGCTTGCGATTGATCTGAGACAAACAGCTGTTGTGATCATGGCCCATTTAGATCGCCTAGCTACTCCGTGTATGCCTCCACAGTGCAGCTCTCCTACATCTCATAAGGTAACTGTTCGCAATGTCAAAGTTCATAAGATGTTTTTCCTAAAAGTGTAACTGATTTTCAGTTTTGAAGGAAAACAGCTCCTAAGAGTCTTCAGATTTCCTTTTAATTTTTACAGGGTAACCTTGAGTTGCCTATATTTGTCTTACTGGGGTATCTTTTATTATATCAGTGTTCTTTCAGTCAGTCTTGGAATATAATTCTATGTTTTGTGAACCATCCTTTCTTATGACAACACTGTGGCTAATTCTGCCATATTTTGGGCTGTTCTGTGTGTTTATCAGAGTAAACGCTCAAGACCAGACTTTATAAATGTTGAGGGCCTGATGTTTTTCTTTTTTGAAAAAAAAAAAAAAAAAGTAACTTAAGCTTCCCAACTTTGAAAACCTCTGGACACTGACTGTAGATATTTACAGCTTATTCAGTACCAGACTGAATAAACTGAATATGATGCACACAAGCCTTTATTTTGATATCTTTTAATAGATAAGCTTTATTGACTACTGGCAGTAATGACTATCACAGGTTTGCATATGTTTGACTTATAAAGCTTTAAAAAATAATCTACTCTATGCATTTTATTAAGTTGCGTATTTCAAAATTAGTACTTACAGAATTTCTTATTTTCTAGGGATCTCTGCAAGAGGTCATTGCTTGGGGTTTAATAGGTTGGAAATACTATGCTAACGTGAGTGGTCCAATTCAGTGTGAAGGACTCGCCAGTCTTGGTGTTGTACAGGTTGCCTGTGCAGAGAAACGTTTTCTAATACTATCTAGAAATGGACGAGTTTATACACAAGCATACAACAGTGATACTCTGGTGAGAGTTTCTTTTACATGTGTTCAAAAATGTGTTCCTTTTCTGTATTATTTCGTAGCGTAAGTCTGCTCCTTTAACTGTTTACAGTTTCTTGGAAGAGTAGATGGAGATGTGCTGATTTTTGTGAGCTTCTAGGATGTTGTTTTTGAACTTTCAGAAATAGTGGTTTTGATATTTTTGTATTAATTTGGTGAAATACATCTGTTTTTTGTAATTTTTATCAGGCTAGAGGTTATGAATACAATGATAATCACTTTTATTGTTACACTTGCCTTGATAACAACTTTAGAAGTTGGCAGATGTGAAATGGGTTTTACTTCAGTGATGTAACACTGTGCCCAAACTGTGTAGTTATAGATTTGCCTGTAAGATTAACACCATTCTCATGTATACTGAAGACCTGATAAGAATGGGAACAAAGTAACTTCAAAGCATTGTTCCTGTCAGATTTGAATAGTAGATTTGACCTTTTTTTTTCATTATACCTTTTGCTTCATTAATTTGAGTGCAAGTTTTGATAAAGGAAAACTATACCTTGTTATTCTAGACAAGTGATGGAAAATATAAGCATTTTTTGTAAGTGTATTGCTTTTGTTTTGTTCACAGGGACCACAGCTGGTGCAGAGTCTAGCTTCCAGAAATATTGTGAAGATAGCAGCACATTCAGATGGGCATCACTATCTTGCTTTGTCAGCAAATGGTGAAGTTTTCTCCTGGGGCTGTGGAGATGGTGGAAGACTAGGCCATGGAGATACAGTGTATGTAATAAAAATAATCATAGCAGTTATTTGCCAGTGCTCTGAATTCATAATAAAAACTGTTCTGTGAAGAAGCACATTCATTATTTGACAGCAGTCTCTGCTATTGAACAGAAGTTGTATTCTCCCTGCATTTTTTCTCTGCCTGTAATATTCCCGGTTCTGTATTAATGCTGCTTTCTGAGATACTTGCAGATAGAGCGTGCAGTAGTGGTTGCACTGTTATTAGGTCCTTTATTTATGGTTTTATGAATCCACAGCACATTTTCTCTAGAAACATTGACTCAAATGTCATAGTGGGGTCATCATTTCCTGTGCAGTCAGGTTGCATATATTTTTTTCCCTTGTGTTAAACAATAACATCACTGTCCTACTTCTGTGTAGCAGTCTTCTACATGGGTACTCTGTGAGGGTTGTATATTAATGTTTTTTAGAGTTTTTAAGTGTCTTTCTCCAGTGATGAATTCCCTATAAAAGCAAAGGAGTCACTGCACAAGGGTTAGCAGTGTCATGAAATCAATTGTTAATTGTTCAGATAAAGTAATTAAAGATAATATTTATAATAGACAAATATTTGTCTGAGAAGACTGCATTAATTTAATTGGAAATAGAAGTCATAGTTGTCAGAGATTCCTTCAGTGGTTTGTATGTTGTTGAACAATCTAAACTTAATTTTTGGCTTATAGCTCTATTTATATCTTTCAATTTCAGACTAATAATAAGGTTTGCAGGTAGAATTGCAGCAATTGTTTTCTAACAAGTATGTCACACTTTTTACTATCTACTCATCAGATCACATTTTGTGAAATATGTCACTTTTTCTTTAAATAGCCCTCTGGAGGAACCTAAGATGATATCTGCTTTATCGGGAAAACAAGCTGGGAAACACGTTGTTCATATTGCATGTGGAAGCACCTATAGTGCAGCCATTACTGCTGAAGGAGAGCTATATACATGGGGACGAGGAAACTATGGCAGGCTTGGCCATGGTATGTTACTTGATACCTTAAAGTAAATTGTCAAAGAATTGCTTAGTGCCTGTCTAAAATGATCTTTTATCCAACTCACCTAAAGCTAATTTGAGAACTGTGTGTGGTTTCAAATGAATTGAAATGATTAAGGGAGGGACTGTCTCAAAACCACTAAATTTCTATGAGTTATGTGAAAAAAAGCAATTGGATTGAGAAGAAAAATCTACAGTTTTCTGTTCCCTTCATTGTGAACCAAAGACTATCTCATGGGTTAAATCCGTATTAGATACCTAAGAAACCTTATGGAAGCTGAATCATGATGCTCCAATCTGAAAACAAAACCAAACCAACACCTTTCTGCCCCCACACAACGAAACACCCAAAAGCAAATTAAAAAAAAAAATCCAAACTCAAACAATAACCAAACAAAACAAAAACAAAGAACCTACCAGGCCTTCTTGGGTTTGCTTCTCATAGAACTACTTTGTTTTGAAGGTTCCAGTGAAGATCAGACCATCCCAATGCTGGTCACAGGGCTGAAAGGACTCAAAGTTATTGATGTGTCCTGTGGGAGTGGAGATGCTCAGACTCTTGCAGTTACTGAAAATGGTTAGTAGCAAAATATAGCATAACACTTTAAGCTTACCCTTTCTTCCTTTCATTCTGAAGATATTTATACCTTAGATATGCTTATTTCTAGTGGCTTGAACTCTGTGAAAATAAGAAACTGAAATTCCTTTTGGGGAAAGATAAATGCAAAATGTGTAAGTGCACATATAATGGATGCAGATATAGTCCCATGCATAGATATGCAAGTTATTATTAATTATGACTCTGCATATGTATTTCCATATATGGCATATATGTATAAAATTACGATGTAAATGTATAATATACACACAAAAAATTACATATATGTATGTGCACTTCAGAGTTTTATTCACTATTATGTGAGTGCGGATAACTCATGCTGTCACAACAGCCAGAATTTTGAGTAAGAAAGTTGTCTGTGTTAACCCATGGGAAGTACCAAAGAGAGACTGTATTGAAATTCTGCTTCCCAGCATCTCTGAGTGAGGTGCCTAGGGTGAGACAGATTCAAAACCTGAATTTCACTGTGTGAGGTTAAGCACCAGCATCATCCTTGAGAAAGCAGATAGTGCTTGGAAGCTCTTATAAATGCAGCTGGTTATGTGGATGTGCAGAATTTAAAAGCTGTGAGATTTACTCATTCAGGAAATGGAAACCTACCCCCTACTCCCTGATGTCCTCATTGCATGCTTCCATTTCTTATCAGAGTACCTTAGGGACTAGCTTATGCAAGTAGGGAACATAAATGCATCAGAATATAAACCAAGACTTTCTTTTTGGACAAGCATATGTTTACCATTCTTGGACCATAATTTAATGCAGATGCAGAATGACATGGACTATTTCAAAGTTCCTGCATCAGGAAGTAGTGTGTTTCAAAAGTACATGATAGACAATGGCACTCTTAATTATGTTTTGTGAAATGGTTGAATGGCAACAACTGCAAATTAAAACAGGTTTCACAGACTATTTGGCTATTTAATGTGGAAAAAGATTTTGCAAGTTCTTGTAACGCCTTATAATAAAAGAAGGCAGTTTTTAACCACAGGTTTGATTTGCAGTAAGTCCTTACTTTGTATGTTTTTAAGAAGGACTTTCTGTACACTGATGAATTTTCAGTGCATGTTATGTGCTGCCCTTAGTTCTATCAACATGAAAACTTTTCCAATGTTTTTCTTCGTATTTTCATGAAGAATTTAACATTAATTTATAACTGCTATTCTTAAATTACAATTTGAAAATTCTGCTTATTATAGAATCTTTTCTTTCTAAGACCTTGCTTGTCAAAACAGATAACTTCATTACCTAAAAAAGTAATGCAGTATTTTTGTTTTCTTTCTCTTGATTTAAAGGCCAAGTGTGGTCTTGGGGTGATGGAGATTATGGAAAACTGGGAAGAGGAGGCAGTGATGGTTGCAAGACTCCCAAGTTAATAGAAAAACTTCAAGATCTGGACATTGTAAAAGTACGCTGTGGGAGTCAGTTTTCTATTGCGTTAACCAAAGATGGCCAGGTGTACACCTGGGGCAAAGGTGACAATCAGAGACTTGGGCATGGAACAGAAGAGCATGTTCGATATCCAAAACTGCTGGATGGCTTGAAAGGTAGTAACCAGAACTGAAAGTATTCCAAAGTTTTTTTTGCTGTTGTTGCAGTCTTTTACGGGAAACTAATGACCTCAACTTTAAGAATGATGGTACCATGTGCTCTGTCATGCTCTATGCTAGTTGCGTTGAAAAAGACGATAATGCACATTTCTCAGGACTTCTGCATTTATACCTTTAAAATTCTAGCAGACTTAGAGACACTATGACTACTTTAAATGCTGCTTGTCTTGTATTCTCACTGCTTTTCTTTTATTATGATTTAAGTGTTTATATGAACCTGTACCTTTGCATTGTTATGCAAATGAATATATATTAAAAAGATATATTTATGCTTGGATTAGGGCATGTGAATGGAATAAATGACAGTCACAGGCAACAAATAACATTAAAACTGTGTTTGTGCCAGTACTTTTGACTTTTTTGTAATAAAGTGAAGATTACTTCTTGCATTTGAGAGAAACCTGAGTTCTGTAGGAGCAGATGAGTAAGAAACATCCTTTATTGCTCTGTCATTCCTAAAATTGTTATTCATATATGATGAATGGTCTAACAGAAAGTAACTTCTGAACTGATGACTACCATATAACTTTACAGTCTCTGTTGAAAGATCTCCCCATCTATGAATAAACCTTTCCTGGAAAACTATTTAAGTAGAAGGGATACAAAATAGAAGATTTTTTTTTTTTAACAAACTTATCAACTTTTGTACTTAAGCTGTCTCTTAAGAACTTTTAAATATTTCCTTGGTTTTTCTTTTGCTGTACTCTTCCAATCCACTGCTAAGGCAAAGGTGAGACTTTTGACATCCATAATGTGTTCATAGTGAAGTATAGTTGTAATTAGCAGTTTTTCTTACCACTGATATTTTTCTGTTAATGATTGTAATCTTTTATTTATGTTTTCAATATTGACTTTCCTATCAGGGAAGAAAGTGATAGATGTGGCAGCTGGATCTACCCATTGTTTAGCACTGACTGAAGATAGTGAAGTGCACAGCTGGGGAAGCAATGATCAGTGTCAACATTTTGATACTTTGCGGATCACCAAACCAGAGCCCGCAGCTCTCCCAGGATTAGACACAAAGCATATTGTTGGAATTGCCTGTGGGCCTGCTCAGGTAAGTTTTATTATTGATTTGTTAATTATGATTTGTCTTTGTCTCGGAGACTAGTTCTGTACACTAATCCCAGTCCTTCTTTCTGTGTTTGCATGACTTTTTTCTTATTATTTCTTATTCTGAATAAATGAGGGCTTGGAAAAAACAAATCTTGCACAATTCTTGTGCCAGAAAGGGGGTGACTAGCTTTCCTTCTCTTTGGTGTTCTGAGAAGTAGCTATTTTCCTGGTGTGTTTTTAGTCTGGTATAGGAATTGAAGAGTTGTCAAGCAGAAGGTTTCTTGCAACAAAGATAGTGAGCTCTCTGGACTGGCATAACAGCAGTTTGGAAAATGTGATAAGAGAATTTTTTTTATGGCCTTGGTAGGGTTTTGTATATGTTTACAAGGATGCAAGTGGAGGGTTCTCTTCAACAGATATTCTGATATTATTTCTGCATCTTCTGTTACTGTTTGAAGGCAGACGTTGGCTTTACACTCCTATCTGTAATCAGTTACATCTTATCTTTGGGAAATAACTGTTGAATTTTGTTTCTATTTATAGAGTTTTGCTTGGTCATCGTGTTCAGAATGGTCAATAGGTTTGCGGGTGCCTTTTGTGGTGGATGTTTGCCCCATGACATTTGAGCAGCTTGATCTGTTACTAAGACAAGTGACGGAGGGAATGGATGGCTCCTCTGACTGGCCCCCTCCTCAGGAGAAGGAGTGTATGGCTGTGGCAACATTAAACCTTTTAAGGCTTCAGGTACCTTCAATTTCTTACGCATTGAGCAGTCCTTGAGCTAATTGTTTCAGTAATGGATGAAAATAGCAGACTTAATGTGCTTTAAAACGTTTTTATTGATTTTAAAAGTGAAGTAAGTACAGTATCACTTTCTACTCTTTGAAATTTGGCAGCTAATGGTTGGTTTTTTAGTTCTTGACAGTTTTTGGGTCTCCTTAAAAATGAGCCATAAAAATAAAATTTAAATGGCTTAAGCATGGTATAGTCACACAATAAGCCAATACACTCAGATTTTGAGCATTTCTAAGAGTTTTAAACAGCATTTTTAAGAGTGATAGTCCTCTTTAGAATTTACAGTTCAGAGTTTTAGGGCATATAATTAAATATAAGGCATAATATTTGGGTATTAGTTTAAATTGAGTGTGTGTTTGGGCAAGCCAGCACTTCTCTTAATTTTACGAATTTACAGATGTGAAAGTTTGTGTCTTGGTCAGTGAACTTATTTTCTCCAGGTTTGATGACTTTCCCTTCCCAAAGTTCACATCTTTTCTTAATTAAAATTTGCTTTCTCCCTCCCTTTTTTTTTTTTTCCAGCTTCATGCTGCAATTAGTCATCAGGTGGATCCGGAATGCCTTGGCTTAGGTTTGGGCAGTATTTTGCTCAATAGCCTGAAACAGACAGTGGTAACATTAGCAAGCAATGCTGGTGTTCTTAATACTGTGCAGTCAGCTGCTCAAGCAGTGCTGCAGAGTGGATGGTCTGTGTTACTGCCAACAGCAGAAGAGCGGGCTAGAGCTCTCTCGGCGCTCTTACCCAGTGCAGGTTGGTCCTAATATTTAAACCCGTTTGTTTGGAGCTTTCATTTCTAGTTCGTTAATAGCTTCTTCCATTCTTAAGTTTCAGGAAATGAAATGAATGTAAGTCCAGGCCGTAGATTTATGATTGACCTCTTGGTGGGCAGCTTGATGGCTGATGGAGGCTTAGAGTCTGCACTAAATGCTGCTATTACTGCAGAAATTCAGGTATGTTTCAGCAGCTTTGAAGGTCTATATAAACAGAATAAGAAGATGTATCAAGTGTTTTTTCGAGTTTGTAGATTGATGTTATCCTCTTTTGACCTGAAACTTGAGCCAGTGTTTGTATGGAAGCGTGAATCACATTCTCCTTTTTAGTAGTGTGTTTCTTCTCGTTGCCTGGAGTGATGATATCAACAAAGGTAACAAACTTTTAATAAAGCTCTGTAATAGGAGCATAATTTTACAAAGCAGTTTGTACCTTTCTGTGGGATTCTTGAGTTCTTCGCTTCCTTGATTTCACCTGTGTCTCTCCAGCAGAAATTTCAGCCATAGTACTCAGGAATTCAAGGTGAATGAATTCTTTGCAGCATCCCGAATTTCCATAGGTTCCATTTCAGGCAGGTTTGAATGTGTAGTAGATGCTGACTAGTTATATAAAGCAAGAAAGAAACACTCTATATATACTGTCTTCTCCATTAGTTCCTCAGAGATAGGACATCCTCTGCAGAGACTACTTTAAATTGCCATCTTTATGTGTGGCTGTGAAAACAAAAGTGTGCTTTTCCCTTGCCTCTTCTCTTGTTTTATTCTTCCAGGTATATTTTCTTCTTGTTTTTTTTCTCCACTGTTGGTAGATGGGGAGGTTTATGATGAGAGGAAGCGCATGTATTAATTTTTGCTTTACTGCATAGTCTAGCGTTAGCATTTTCTGTTGTATTTGAAGATATGCAACACCTCTTGATTTTTAACCAAGTCTCCTAGGGCACATTTGTTATAGCATGGATCAGAGATGCCAGAGCCAACTTCAGGTATATGCTTAAAGTGTTCTATATGGCAGCATATAGCACTGCACAGGTTAATTTATGTTATCTAAAACCTGGGTGAATATATTTCCATAGAGTTCTGTATGACTATAGCTCAGTAGCAAATCTATGCCAGGTTCTTTTGCAGTGGACTGGATTTGTTATTTTTATAGAGTAAACATGCCTTCAGTTTTGAACTGTGCACCAGCTATTGACATGGTTAAACATACGTCGAGCAGAAAGCAATTGTTAACTTGGTTTGGTGGAAATTGAATTTGGTAGTTGTCTACTCTTTCTTACTTTCACCTCCCTTCCTTTCATTTTATATATTTTTAAAAATGTGTTCCCATGGACTTGTTATGGAATATTCAATACACGTTTGTCTGGTAGGGATTGTTTCATTTCTGGCATAGGTAAAAATAACTTGATTATGTTAACACGAATACTTGTTAGTAAATTGTTTCATAATCACAGTGGCAGTTTGCCCATTTTCTTTATATACTTTTTTAGGATATTGAAGCAAAAAAAGAAGCACAGAAAGAAAAAGAAATTGATGAACAAGAAGCAAATGCATCAACGCTTCATAGGAGCAGGACTCCATTGGACAAAGACCTTATTAATACTGGAATTTATGAATCTGCAGGAAAGCAAAGTTTACCATTAGTTCAATTAATTCAGCAGTTACTAAGGTAGTTGCTTTGAATTTGTCTTTTACTGTTGTACAGAAGATCTGTTCAGAAGTTTTATGAACTAGTCAACTAAAGGATGACTAATTTTGGTTAGCAGATAAATAGTCTCCTGCTAGCATTTTAGCTCCTCAGAATACAAAATATTGAACATTCTCCTAGCTTTCCGATAGTTTTGCTATTTTATATTTGCTGAAGAGCAAAGTTCTATGCTTAATAACTGGTTTTAGGAAAACTTACTGCCTTGCTTTTATGATTTGTGTACTTCCTGTACCCTGAAAGTCTGTGTAACAAATAAAGGACAAACACTCAAAAGCCTGTCCTTATGAAGTATGAGATTCAGCACAAATTTATTTAGAATGGAATATTTTTCCTTAAGGAGACTGTAGTTGGGGCTATAAGTGGGCAGAAACATGAATTTTAAGTTCTTGACACTGAGAAAGAATTGTGAATGCATGACCAGCAGGGTGCTGAGAGCAAAGCTTCTTTATGTCGACTACAGCAGTATTTCATATATAGCATATGTAACAGGAAGTAATGATGAGACTACTAAGAGATATATTGTGCTTTTTCACTTAATTGTGCTGGTAACCAAGTAATTTAATCAGTACTGAGACTCTTCTGAGCTACATAATGTCATGACTTTCATTGCAGCCTTTCAGTGAAAATGGTCAGATTGATTTTTGTAGTGAGTGATTGACAAAAGAACCAGAATTGATGTACTTTTTATAAATCCTGTAAAACGGAATGCCTCCACAAAAGCCATTGACTTTTTGGGTACTATGATGCGAACAAGGGAACGTCCTACAAAGAAACTTTGCATAGATTTCTTATGTAGCTGTGTGAAATTCTAGCCAAAGCTTAACGTGTGTTTCTGTGGGCTATCTTCGCTGCCAGCATCCTTTAAGTACTTTATAATACTTTTATACCAATTAGGAACATCGCTTCACAGACAATAGTCAAACTAAAAGATGTTGCTCGTCGCATTTCTTCTTGCATGGACCATGAACATTGTAGCAAAGAGAGATCTGCTTCTCTGGACCTGTTGCTCCGTTTTCAGCGGCTGCTTGTTAGTAAACTTTACCCAGGAGATTGTGTTGGGCAGGTCACTAATACATATGGTAAGTTACTGTACAAAAATAAGCCCCCCTTCTCCGGCATTTCTGTAATATGTTTTTCAGAGGATATTAGTTTCTTTCTTTAACTTATCTCATTTATCAGCTTAGTTGCTGAATCTGTCTGAAAAGTGTTTGAAAGTAGTTCTTTAATTTTTTTTCTGTAAAGGAAAATTTCTTTTCTGAAGGCAACAGGATCTAGATGATAAATTTATAAACTTCTGCAGTTTTAAAAGGATATCATTTCTAAATGCAGTGCTAATACTGAGTAGCTGCATTTCAGAAGAGTAACAGCTTTTGAAATCTGTCTCTCAAATATGACTATGTGATGGTTTTCTGTACTCTTCCTCCTTTTTACATAGGTCCTGACCTCTTAGGTGTTGGCTCTTTGCTGAAGAAATACACTGCTCTTCTGTGCACACACATTGGCGATATACTTCCTGTGGCAACCAGCATTGCTTCTACTAGTCATAGGCATTTTGCAGAAGTATCTCGTGTCGTGGATGGGGATTTAACAGGTAGGTTTTTCTTTACTGTCCTCCTTTCCTTTCCTTCACAAATTATGAAGTTGTATTGTAGCTGTTCTTGAAAGTTGTAAATGACAAAAAAGAGTCAAGAAGGGGAAATTTGGTGGGGAAGGCAAGAGCTTTGTAATGAAGCAGCACTTGAAGGCAGAATGTATTGCTTGGTGATTTACTTCTGTGTTTTCTGTGTTCTAGGCATTCTTCTTCCAGAATTGGTGGTTTCTGTAGTGCTACTTCTCAGTAAAAATGCTGGATTAATGCAGGAAGCTGGTGCTATCCCTCTGTTAGCTGGCTTGCTTGAACATCTAGACAGATTTAACCATTTAGCCCCTGGAAAGGAAAGGGATGACAATGAGGATTTAGCGTGGCCAGGAATAATGGGTATGTACTAAAACATCTGGGCTGTTTATTTATGTTTTCATAAAGTAGCTATATAAAAATGGTGACTGTTCATGAGCTGCTTTTGGGAAGGGAATTCTACTTTATAGTACAAATTTTTATTAACAAATTCATACATCAGTATTTATTTCTGCCTGTAAATTCTTAAGGAAGTTATGTGTAGAGGTGAGATTAAGCAGAGTACAAATGCAACTTTTTAAATTAAGTAGTTCAGGTAATTTTGAGTGTGAAAAGTTGCAGGGAAAACGGGAGTGGTACATCTGTGCATCTTGTTACTAAATTCTATCTGTAACGTAAAGGCAGAGTAATGTGAAAGCTTTGAAATAAGGAAGTTTTCTTTTCCTGAGGCACTTTATAATAGAGCTGTGTCTGGGATGAAAAGAGAAGTTAAAAATGAGCATTTTGGACTGTAAGTATTTTACTGGTGGAAGAAGGAATGAAACATGGTTGGCATAACTTAAGAGAGCCAAATGTCACACTGCTAGACAGCAACGTGTTGGGGAGAGCAAAAACTATGTGAAAATTCAGTTACTGGTCTTAATAGAGAAAACGGATATAAAGGTGCATGTGTGCAAACATTACTCTGATGTTTCTTGCCTGGATGAAATCAGCTTTGGTTTGAAATGGTTTACTTGTATGTAGATGGGAAGAGTTCTAACACGTATGTAACCTTCCTTCTTTCATATAAAAAAAATGACCCAGATTTAGACTAAAGTTAAAGATACAGCCAATGACTTGTAGGCAAGCATGTAATAAAACTGAAGTAGTTTGGAGAGACAACAGACTATGGCAGTGATTTGCCAGAACACTGGTTGTTCTGCTACACCTCCAAACAAAACAGCTGTATAGTTTGGCATTGCTAGGTTTTTGATGATGTGACATTGGAGATTAGTTCATAAAAGAATACAGCATAAAGACAATTTAGTTGCATGGTATGTAGACAGGAAAATATTAAGAGCCCTTTGACTTCTGAGCATATCAAAAGACAAACAGCCTTTGAACAGAAGTGAAGAATTCGGTCAGGCTGCTATTTAAAGAATGTTCAAAAAAACTTTGTTTTTCTGCTGATAATTTCTCTATTCTGTTTCATACCTATAGGTTCATTTTTTACTGGCCAGAGTTGCAGAAATAATGAGGAGGTGACACTTATACGTAAAGCTGATCTAGAGAACCATAACAAAGATGGAGGATTTTGGACGGTGATTGATGGGAAAGTATATGATATAAAGGACTTCCAAACCCAGTCTTTAACTGGCAGTAGCATACTTGGTGAGAATCAACATCTGAATTAAAAACACACATTACTTCTGTTTCAAAACTAGATTAGATGAACAGTTTTTTAGATATTATACTGACTACCTCATTCTTTCATTAGCTCAGTTTGCAGGTGAGGACCCAGTTGTTGCTTTGGAAGCTGCTTTGCAGTTTGATGACACACGGGAATCAATGCATGCCTTCTGTGTTGGCCACTATATGGAGGTAAAAATGTTATGTGTTAATAGATACATGCCTTCTAAAGTAAAGTACTGCTTTGATTTGAGAATCCTTGTTGGAGCTCAGTTCTAGCTTTCAACTCGTATTTCTTTTAATTAGCCTGACCAGGAAGTGATTACAACGCCAGATCTCAGCACTTTGTCATCACCTCTAATAGACACTGAAAGGAATTTGGGTCTTCTCCTTGGACTGCACGCTTCCTACCTGGCAATGAGCACACCACTTTCGCCTCTGGAAGTTGAATGTGCCAGTAAGCAGAACCTCATTTTGAGCTTAAATAAGTGATAAATACTACTGAAGGCATGCAATAAAAAGACACAGGCCAAATAAATTAAGTTGGAATCTATCACCTCTTCAGTCTTGCTGTCTTCTCCAGAAGTTCTTTATTCGTAACATTAATTACCACATTCATCAAGGTCCACTAATGTAGCTAGATAGAAATGGGAATTAGATAATTTTGAACAGTTAAATACCCATATTTTTTGTAATATGCAAAATAGAATACTATAAGAGAAAGGAGACTGTATAGCACAGTTATCTCACAATTTGTGTTCAATTAAGAGTCCCTGAAGCATCTGGTGTTGGAGTCTATCTTTTTGGATATCTTAGTTTGGTGAAAGATGGTACAATTCAATATTAATCACAGAAAAACAGCTAAGGCCCTATTATCTCTGAACAGGTGATGGCTGCCCTGTTACTTAATTTTTTCTCAGTTGCAGGCCCCCCCTCCATTTTTTTTTTTCTTTTTTCTTGTGAAAATGTTTCATCAAATGGAAGAGCTCCTAAACCTTGTTTGAAGGCTGTATATGCATTTTATTTGAGGGAATTGTTAAGTGTTGATAGCTTAATCTTTCATCAGAATATACATGTGTGTTTTCTTTCTTTTAGAATGGTTGAAGTCATCTATCTTTTCTGGAGGCTTGCAAACTAGTCAGATTCATTATAGTTACAATGAGGAAAAAGATGAAGACCATTGCAGTTCACCTGGTAACACTACCCCAAACAAATCTAAACTATATACACATCGATTAACTTTGAGTGACCACTCACAACCTTTTCTCCAAGCTATTGCAGATAATAATATTCAGGATCACACAGTAAAGGTAAGCCTTCAGTAATTCTATTCACAAAAAATGTTGCTGAAGGGTGACAGTGATGGCCTGAAACAGTTTTGTTGGTCAAAATTTTCCAGAAGTTATAGCAAAATAGTTGAAAAAGTTATTTCAGAATTACTTTTAGTGAAAGTAGTGATTGAGTACTACTAATAGATAAAATGTGTATTTCACTTAATACAGTTTCTTCTTTTGAATTTTTGAGTGGTAGAACTAAAAAATGTAAATGTATTCTTACAAAAAAAAAAAAAAAAAAGGAATTACTTTCCATGTAAAGTTTTAGTAGTATTGACAGACCCTGCTCACCTTCAGTTGAACTAAGATGGAGTTTTCTTTGCCAAAGTTCAAATGTATTTTGTGTGTCAGGTGCATGTATGCCTTTGTGCCTTAGGGTTCATGTTTCACTTAGCTGGATTCACGGACATTATGAAACCCCCTAAAATTTACATTGATCACTGTCTTTTATAGTACCTTCAAGTTTTTGAACCTGTTGAGTTCAGCTCCTTTATCAAAACCCTCAAATAAGTCATTGGGAGAATAACATAGCAATAATGATGAGCCAGAAGAGAATTAGAAATTGTCTTAGGTGACCTGGCTATGTCAGAAAAAGATAAAGGCAGTAGTAGCTTTGTTATTTGAGCCATGTTGTTCTTCATACAAGGATGATAAAGGGTATTCTTTGCAGTATTGAGCTGTAATTCCTGTGTATTAAAAAGTGCATGCTGTGTGTCGTATCTCACTTCACCTGTTAGTTCAGATTATGAAGGTTATTCAGTGTTATTTAAATGCTGGCTGCAGTATTTTGGATTCCTTCATTTTACTTGAAATCGAAGTTAAACAGAAGCTGTTGTGTGTTTTTGTAGGACTTCTTGTGTCAAATAGAGAGATACTGTAAACAGTGTCACTTAACAACACCAATCACATTCCCTCCTGAGCATCCTGTGGAAGAAGTAGGACGTTTGTTATTATGTTGTCTTCTGAAGCATGAAGATTTGGGTAGGTAGGCTTGTGATATAGCTGTCCCAGAATACATCTTGGACCAGTTTAAACTCTGCTATGGATGATTTTGGAAATGCATATTTAGAGATTGTCTTTTCCCATTAAGGTCACATAGCACTGTCTCTTGTTCATCCTGGTACCCTTGGAGTTGACCAGGTAAAGCACAAAACCTTACCAAAATCTGTAGTGGATGTGTGTCGTGTTGTCTACCAAGCAAAATGCTCACTGATAAAGGTAAGCCTCGTAGCTGCTGAACTTCAGATTGTTTTTCATTTGAAATGTTTTATTAATAAGTTACATATTGTTCATTTTATTGAATATTAAACAGTAACCTAATCTTTCAATGCCTTTTCTAGACCCATCAAGAGCAAGGACGTTCTTACAAGGAAGTTTGTGCTCCTGTCATTGAGCGTTTGAGATTCTTATTCAATGAATTACGTCCTGCAGTTTGCAATGATCTCTCTATAATGTCTAAATTTAAACTTTTGAGTTCTTTGCCGCGATGGCGGAGGGTAGCTCAGAAAATAATTAGAGAAAAAAGGAAAAAAAGAGGTAAGGTGACATTAATGTCTTTTCTTTGAAACAATGAAAATCAATCTCATTCCAAGGTTTGCTGCTCTATATTTGAGACTTGTTAGCTAAAGCATCAAAGCCATTTGCTTTCTGATGCATTTTTATGAAGTTTTCTAAATCAGTGGCTACATGTCAGTTCCTAAGAAAGAGCAGGCAGACAAGAGGTGAGGCAGGCTTCTTTGTGTTCCAGCATATTAAAGATGATCCATCAGTATCAGTCCCTCTGAATTGGTTTTAGTAGTCTAACTAGAAGTGGAATCTTATAAAATATTGTGTTTTCTCAAAGCAGTATAGTTGGAGAACTGTTCAACCGGAAATAATGTGGTGAACAAACAGCAAAGTGCTTTTGAAGTTTGTTTTTTTTTTTTTTTTTTTTAATAAAAGCATGTTGCAGATATTACAGAGTTAATTTAATAATAGTTGGACATACTGTTCACCAAGAGTACATTTCTATTTTATTACAGGCAGGTCTTAAGCATTCTATATGCTTAGGGTTAATCATGCAAACCTAAAAATGTGACACTGTAAAATGCTATCAGATTACATGAAAGAATGTAATTTTTGTTTTTAGTGCCAAAAAAATCTGAATCTGCTGATGTGGAAGAATCCAAAATCGGAAATGAAGAGAGTGATTTGGAAGAATCCTGCGTGGTACCTCATAGTCCTGTACCTATAGATAAAAGGCCCATACCAATCAAATCACCCAAGGTACCATATCAGATACTGACTCAACCTTGTGGATAAAAATAACAAGAGAAAAAAATATAAGCTAAAGCATAATTGTTATGACATGACATTTAATATTCTGATAATGGCGTTTAGGGTATATACTTAAGTATGGTGCATTGTTTTAGTGAGACCTGGAATAATTCCTAAAGCAATTCTATGTACTGCATATTTAGAATATGTAAAGATACCTTCTCTAATTTTTAGATAGTCTTAGAAGTTTCCAGATAAAGCTTCATTTCAAAATAAAAGATTTTGATGGGTTACTTCCTCTTTTTTTAAGTATTAACACATTCAAAATTTTATGAAGCGATAGTAAACAAGAGAATGAATTACAAATTATACTAAGCTTTTTCCTGGCTTTGAAGAAGTTCCTCTACTGTTTTAAATTTGAATATGGTTTTACATGAAATAACTTATATTTTCAGTAATTTAAAATTAAATAGTTTAAAATGTTTTTAAGATTCTGCCTTCCTGTTTTGCAGGATAAGTGGCAGCCACTTCTGAGTACAGTTACAGGTGTCCACAAATACAAATGGCTGAAGCAGAATGTCCAAGGCTTGTATCCACAGTCTGCCCTTCTTAACACTATTGTTGAATTTGCGCTGAAAGAAGAGCCGGTGGATGTAGAAAAAATGAGAAAATGTTTATTAAAACAGGTAAAATATGTGAAAATGGGCTTGCATGTGTTAGCAGTTTACATAAATATGACAATTTTTTTTTTCTTCTTTTGCAGTTGGAAAGAGCAGAAGTTCGTCTGGAGGGAATAGATACTATTCTGAAATTGGCAGCAAAAAATTTTTTGCTTCCATCTGTGCAGTATGCTATGTTCTGTGGATGGCAGAGGCTTATTCCAGAAGGAGCCAATATAGGGTAAACCTTTTTGTTGCTTTTGCTTTCACAATTCTTCAGTAAGAAAAAAAAAATACTTATTTTGTTGTTGTTGTTTTTCTATGAAGGGAGCCTCTTACTGACTGCTTGAAGGATGTTGATCTGATCCCACCATTTAACAGAATGCTGCTAGAAGTAACTTTTGGGAAGTTGTATGCGTGGGCTGTTCAGAATGTCCGGAACATCTTGCTAGATGCCAGTGCAAAATTTAAAGAACTAGGTAAATCTCATTTTTTTATATTGGCTGGGGAGAAAACTATTTTAAGTGAATACTGTTGCAATTTGTTGGTTTATTTTGTTTTGTTTTGTTTTAAATTCTTAATAGTTGGGATCCTAAAATCAGTTCCATTGTTTTTTACTGAGGATTACTTTGACTTTCTGTTTGTCCGTGTATCACTATGTGTTCCCCTCCCCAACCTCCTTAACTCACTTTTCAGTGTTTAAGAGTGTTGCTGGTT